>VXBQ01017475.1:169428-214243 GCA_013400175.1 Phainopepla nitens
GCAGGGCAGGGCAGGGCAGGGCAGGGCAGGGCTGGGCAGGGCAGGGCAGGGCAGGGCTGGGCAGGGCAGGGCAGGGCAGGGCAGGGCTGGGCAGGGCAGGGCAGAGCAGGGCAGGGCAGGGCTGGCCTTTCCCACCCGCGGGCCGTCCCCGCTCCATCCCGCGCTGGCCCGGCGCCCTCTCGCGGGGAGCGCGGGCTGCTCCGCCCGGCATTGGCTGTGGAGACACCAGCGAGATCGGAAATTATTGTCTGCTGCACAGTGAGAGAGTTAACAGAAACTGCCAGGTGTTCAGGTTCTTCAGGACCTGTCAGTTCTGCCTTGCAAGCAGCAATCTGATGAGCACTGAACCCGTCTTTTCTCAGCTCCAACTTCTGTTGGGTATATATTGAGAAGCAGCACTTTATGTCCTTTATTTCAAGTATTCAGTTTGTTGAATGCACTAAATGCTCTGAAACACCTTTCACTAAACAAGCAGACATAAAATGAAAAAAGGATATTTCCTAAGATGATAGATGCTTCAAAATGGAGCAGAGGTCCTACCTGGTAGTTCAGTTAAAAGGCAGCTAAAATGGCATCAATGTGAAATGCTGAAACTGATGTTGCAGAATGACACGTGTAAAATTAGCAGAAATTTCCCAGACAAAATTGCCTGTGTAGCTTCAGGTATTAGAGCAGACTCTCAGATCTCAAAGCAATAGAAAACTGAGCCTGTTGCAGTAGAAATTTTTATGAAGTTTGGTCAAAATGAGCCCTCTTCCCCTTCCTCTTTCCCCTTCCTCCTTCCATTTCCCCTTCCCCTTCCTCTACCTCGTCCCCTTCCTCATCCGGAGTCATCACTGTATTTCCACTGGCTTACTGTTCTGGAATGGAGCTGCTTTTCTCACTCGCCTGCAGCGTGTTTCAAACTGATCACAGTGTGGCCTTCTGCGACAGACCAGGTGTGGAAAGACCTGGAGAACCAAACATTCTTTGGCAGCCTCAGAGTTTGAGATCTGACAGTTCACCTGTGCATGATAAAACAGTAACCTGGCTGCAGAGTGAGGTTCCACTTCCCAAAAAGCATCAAGGCAATGTCAGCTAGGGATGGAGTAAAAATACATGAAAGGAAAAAATACCTGGATTTATCATGCTACTTTCTGGGCTGCGTTCCCAGTCTTAGATTCCTATGGCTACCTTTTACTGTAGCCATTACCTTAGCATCCAGGTAACCCCAGCAGATGACAGAAATTCATTTATTTGGAGTAACACATGAATTGCTGGTAGAAAAATGTGAGAATGGACCTCACAACATGTGCTTTTTTCATTCGTATTGAAAGCTTTAGGTTAGCTTTCAGTTTTTATGGAGAGTGTTGTTCCAAAGCACTGTGTATGGCATGTTTCATGTGGAGCAAGGTTTTTACATCTGCTGCTGTTAGATGATAAGAATTAGGAAAGTACAAATGTAAAAGATTTTCAAGGCTTTGATGAAAAGTAGCAAAAGCAGTCTTTAGCAGCTTTATGGAAACTTGCTGAAAAGGAGGTATCCTGTATCCAATAAAAAACGTTGCTCCTTTGGATACTTAGCATTCCCAGTGTCACCAGCTCCATGAGAGTGAATCCAAAATTTATGGCTGTTTACCAGCTGGACGTTTGTTACTAGAAACTCTGCATATATTTTACAGTACTGTTGTTGTACATTAGTGTAGTAATGTAGTTTCTACATTAGTTGTAGGACCAGCATCAGCAGTCTTGCTTCTGAGATGTTATCTTAGTAGCTGTTTCATTCTATAATTGTAGTCTTATTTAAAAGCATAATCTCTTGCCAAGTTTATTATGACAAATAATATTGAAGTTTTGTGTGCAAAGGAAATAATTAAATCCTGATCTCCCAGCTTCAAATTGTCTGGTGGTTGAAGAGCACATAACTGGTAATTACACATAGCCTTTATTCTTGTTTGTGCCATCAGCATATGCATAATCATATGTTTCTTCTAAAGGTATTTTTTGCCTCAGTTTCCCTATCTGTGTTACAGAAACTTTTCATAATATTGTGCATATTTCTGCCCACTGGCCTTTGTGCAATTCTTTCAATACACATGCTTGTAATTCCTGTCTGTTCTCCTTACGTAACCATGGAGGAACACACAGATTTAAAGGAGGTCATATCAAAGAAATGTTGATGACAACTACGTGCTCCTTTGCATGGGTATGAAATGTAAGGCCTTGGGGAGAAGCACATTTTTGCTAGAGTGTGTGCGTTGGAGGGAAAACATGCTTCATCCTCAAAGGTATTCTGTATTTTGATTTTCCATGCAAAGCTCTGAGTTAAGTTTATTTACTTTTGATTTCCATTTTAAAGATTTCTTCATGACAGGCATGGTTATTAAATTAATAACCCTTTCTGATTTTGATCTTTACAGCTATGTTTTAATTACCACAATGATTAGATGGCTAAGATGATCTTGCATGATATTTGACTGAATTAATCAGGCTTATAAAGATTCTCCCACTTTAAATGTCAATGATTTATGGACCAGTCCCTGAGCCATGTGGAAAAAGCAGGTTCCAGTGCTGGAATGGCCTCAGTAATTTCTGCATTGCCACTTTACATTGTCATATGTCAGAGTATCTGCAACAATGTTTAGATTACATTTTCTGGCCCAGCATATGCAATGATATTTCATAACCTTATCTTTTATGTCTTTGCAGTCTCCAAGGACATTATCACCTACCCCTTCTGCAGAAGTAAGTTTGGTGGAACCTTTGGGGGCAGTGTCCTGCTGTGATTAGAATTATTCCCTCGAGCCAGTGCAGGCGTTGGGTTTGTTGTCAGTCAGAGCCATCTCTGCCTCACAGCCATGTTTTCTCAATGTTGAAACTTAACAAAAATTATTTCTAAGAAGGAAATATGAAGCTCTTATTCAGAGATTGTACAAAAAGTGGAGCTGCCACTCCTCCCACTTGCTGTCTGTAAAGCAGAGCCCTTTGTCCAGCAGGCGTCACTTCTGGTACATTCCTGCTCCTTGTGGCACAGGAAATTCAGATCTTGAAAGCTGCAGTATTTGCAGGAGAGAAAATGCTGCTCCAAGCGTCTAAATAATAACCCATGTTTGCTACTGAAAGATTTGCGGTTTTGTCTTGAAGAAAACGTGACTATGGTCGGGTATGGTTTTGCTTTGCCAGAGGAGTTAATTTGAACATCATAATAACATGAAACATTTGAGAAGTCATTTGTCAGGATACTCTGGATGCTCTTGCAGAATCATTATCATTGCATTATCCTGTTGCTTATTTGCAGCCAGTACTTATTGCTACTAGTTAAAAATTACGGGATTATAAAATTTCTTGTAAATCTTCATGCATTAATCAGTCCTTTCCCTTTTGTCCTGGTTTAGTTTGCTTCATGGAGGGGTGGGGGTGGTGAGGGTCTTGAGTTTTTTTGTTTGTTTCTTTTACTGGCTTTTTTTACCCCCCAGGAAACCAAGTCAACTGAATTTTGCTATGCAAGGTGTCATGTTTTCTGATGCATGGGGAATCTGATTTGGATATAAATACCTGCTGAAGTAACTGGTGACACACGGTGAATTTAGCCACAGAGAGCTCTGTGCTGCAGCTATTGAATTCTTGCTGGTCTCCAAGTTAGCTTGCTGATGGCCAGCTCATATGTCTTGTGCAGGACACTGCAGCACACACATGCTCTGGATGCAGCTTCCCTTATGGAATCAGGGAATGTGAGCAAACCTAGGATTATTATAGAGTTTAATAGAAATTACAGGTGGAGTCGGAACCTTCCAAGACTGACGATAAAATGGGTTGGAGCAGATCCTTGGAGAGCAGTGCTAATGAAGTAGGTTGAAAGCTTAAGGGGTGTTGCTATTTCAGTCGCTTCTGCTGATGCCTTCAGATCCATGGAAGTTAAGTGCTGCTAAAAATGTGTTCTGTGCCTTTACATTTATCAGTGGATACCTCTGTCCTGCAGGGCTACCAGGACGTTCGGGACCGCATGATTCACCGGTCTACCAGCCAGGGCTCCATCAACTCTCCCGTGTACAGTCGGCACAGCTACACCCCCACCATGTCACGTTCCCCCCAGCATTTCCACAGACCTGGTAAGGGCAGCTGCACTACTAATACTTGCAAAAATATTGTTTCTTTATTATGCTGCTCAGTGGTGCAGTGAAGCACTTCCTTCTCTTAGAAGTGGAAGTTTAGGATTGAAAAATTGTTGTATATTTTAATGTCTCGTTTTCTACCTGTTTTTTTGTTCTGGATTGACATTGTCTTTTGCACTAGGTTGACTGTTTCTTGCATCATAAATATGTATCTTCTAGTTTTGTTTCCAATAAATTATTTTTAAAATATTTGTACGTTTCTGAAAGCAAGTGAAAATATGCAGCAGTGAATCGCAAGCTTCATTCTGGAGTTTAGGAAAAGTATCACATATTGGAAACAAAAACTATGGCTTGGCTGTACAGAAGTTAGTAATTTAGGTTTACTCCCTTGTAGAATTCCTTTAAAGCTTGGTGCAACCATAGAATCTCATATTCAGACGAAAAACACCCAAATGTTCCAAATTGCTAGTCATTTTTTAAGACATGGACTCAGAAGGTATCTTTTTAATTAAAACTGTAGGCAATTGCCTGGGAGCACTTGAAAGCACAAACTTTACTTTCTGGTTTAGCAGTGATATACAAGTCATATGTCCAATATAGAAAATGTACAGGTCATTCAGGTTCCCAGTGCCTTCAAAATTACTGGTTGTGTATCTAAAAGCAAGATATGAAAATTAACTGTTCATCCAGACCCCAACTGCATAAAAATGTATCACTAATTGTTACTCATTGAAGACTTTTCAAGACTGATTTTATTATATATGGTAATGAATTAAATCTTTGTGATCTGTTTTTAAATTAATTGATGCAATTGCACGGTTTCATCTTCCGTGGTGATTACAGCTGAACAGTTGGGATGCCAAATGCCCATATGCAATAGGAGCTGCATTTTTAAAATTAAAGATTTATGATAGAGCCACCACTGTGGAACTTGAATGCTGTAGCCATTTCCTAGTGGGGGTGGGCTGAAAGCAGCCAATTGTGTCTGTCAATGAATGCCTTATTTAAGGGACCCAAGGGAGGTGGGACAGAAGCAAATTGTGTCTGATACTTAGTGCTGACAACATGACTGTGTTTTAAGATGATGTTACAACTGAAACTGAAAGAGACTTGAAAATGTAAAAAAGCTGCAAACTTCTGTCCCTTGATTCTCCATTTCTGAGGGCGTTTTTCCATTTTTATATGTTGTCTCCGGGATATGAACAAATCCAAGCCCTATTCCAGACTTGACTGTTGATTGAGTTTTACTGTCTATGTTCAGTCAAAGACCTTCCTCAGAAGCAATCTCTGTTTATG
Source organism: Phainopepla nitens (assembly GCA_013400175.1). Lineage (NCBI taxonomy): Eukaryota > Metazoa > Chordata > Aves > Passeriformes > Bombycillidae > Phainopepla > Phainopepla nitens. The sequence goes on from VXBQ01017475.1 coordinate 174,816, forward strand.
TAACTCTCGTGATGGGCAGATGGGCTCAAGCCAGTTGTGATCCAATGTAAAATGTTCCAAAGTCCACAGCCTGAAGGATTTTCTGGAGAGATATTTGTTCAAATTTATCTATGTTCAGATGATCTCACCTTGGGCTCACCTGTTACTGATCTTCATACGACACAGAAGTAATTCTGTACAATTTGTCATTTGATATTTCCTACCCTGTTTTGGGGTAAAGCTACTTTAATAATTTTCCTCAGTAATTATTTATTGAATAATAGCACAAATATATATTGGGTTTTTTTCTCCTTATGGCACTTCTTTTCACCAAATTATTTTGCAAGAATAATTTCTCTCTGAATAAAACCGTTGGCCCCAGATCACTTCTCTTTTGCTCCCAGCTAGCCCTTGAGAGAGAAGTGAACTGCTGTACTGACGTTGTCAGCATAAGGTTCTTCAAAAATCAAGTGCTACAAATTCTGAAGAAGTTTGCAGCCTTTTCCTGCCCTGGTGCCCTAGATGATATTGGCAGCATTTTTGGAATGTCTTAAAACAGTAGAGAATAGCTTGCATGCCTCTTGACTGACATTTTTTGGTCAGGCACTTTTCAAACCAGCTGCTTTCTTAACTAATTGAGCGTCAATGTTTGTGATGTTTGCATGCTGGTAGCAGGCTACTTTCTGATAACAAGGCCTTGGTCAGAAGCTCATTAAGCCAATGATGTTATGCTAAATTAGCGATGCAGTTCAAACCTAAGCCTCTCTTCTAACACTTCCTGTAATTTTGTCTTAACATTTACGGCCCCTTTGGTGCGCCTTTAATCGTTTTGGTTTTTTTTTTCCTCCTTCCTTCTCTCCAGAATCCTAATTATTCAATGCCTTTTTTTTTTTTCTCCTTCCTTCGAAGCCTCCTTCCCTGCCTGTCTCTTATTGCTTTTCTTTGTCTCCGTTCTGTCCTGCCCCCGCCTGCCGCTGCCGCAGAGCTGCTGGCTCTGGGTGCGCGGCGCGGCCTCGCGCTCCATGACTCCCGCCCCAACTCCCCATTCCGACACCACCTCATCCCCCCTGTCAAAGGTAAGGACAGGCCTCTCTCCAGGCAGGCCCCTCCAGGCTGGAGATCTGCTAGCGCTCTGGCAGAGCTGACAAGGCCCGACTCTGGGAGGTTGCCTATGGCTGTGTAGCTAAGCATGCCTGGAAATGTGCTGTTGCACTCAAAACTACGTTTAGAATAGACATAATGTCCTTTTTTTTTTGGAGGAAATATGTCATTTCTAAGGGCCCTAGTTGGAGAGTCACCAAGCATTTACACAGCAATACACAGAAAAGCATTGTCATTTATCACTCAGAACCTGCATGTGCCTAACTTAGCTTCTTTCTAAAGTGGTTCACAACAATCCCTTCAGCATTTAGTTTATCAAATTTAATTATTACTGCCACATTCTTAAAACATGTGGTGAAAAAATTGATTACAGTGTTGCCTGAATGAGAACAAGGTGATCAAAAATATGGAGAAGAAAAAAGAGGGATGATATAAAGATCAATGGCAACAAGAAACTTAATCTTTGTTATTCACCTTGGCAATAATTAGGGACCAACAAAGTAAAATTAAAATCTCTAGGCCTCTCCTCAACTCGTGCAAATCAGCAGGCTCTGCTGAAGGCAGTAGCACTGCAAGGATTTAAATTATTTGAGGATCTGGTCTTTTTTTTTAATCTTTTATTTCCCATTTTTAATCTTTTATCTCCCATTTGGAGGAGGATTCTTCTTTCACTGTTATCACTTCAAGGAACTCATTTAGCTCAAAAAGCTTTTAATTTTGTTTCTTGCTTCTTGTGAATGTGGTTTTACTCTGAGTTCTATTGCAGCACTTGGCTGGGCCATCTCTTCTCTTTGTGGGGAGAAGGTCATAGTTTATATCACCTACAAGAGCTCAAAAAGAGAAAGTTGAGTAAATTGAACATAGATTCTAATCTGATTGAGTGTAGATATTCATAAACTGGAGATAATCAAAAGCAGTTTCAAGAAAGTTGTTGCCATGAAGTTCCAAGAAATGCTAATAGATTTCAACATCATAGCTCTTTAAGCATTCAGATCCCACCACTGATTTTATTCTTGCCTTTTTTCAGATGATTTTTGATAAAATCTGCCCTGTTCACTTTTCTATTCTGTCTCTATTGTAAAAAACACCTCACTTAAAAAGATTGGGACCCTTAAAAATAGCTATACTGTTCATTTCAGCATGCAGTTAATTCATAGTCCTTGCAATTTCAACATTTCTTTGCTGTAAATCCAAATTAATGCTCACACTCTTTCAAGTGGCATTTTCATTCTTTTTCTGTTGGGAAAATAGCTTCTTCAAAAGATAAATGAGAAGAACTATTGGAAATCCATGCTTATTGTTTTCAGATTTTAAAGAATCACCTGGCATGTAGATCAGATACCTTTTCAGTTATTGGTAGAAGAGGCCAAGTGGGATTGCAAACGCTGTAGACAGAGCGGGGAGGGTATGGTTTTTATCAGATATATCCTGAAAAATGTTGTAGGAATCTTTGATTTTCTGAAGGCATTTATGTGTCATAACTCAGCCAGGCTCCTGAAAGCCCAAATTCATATCACTGTGACAGAAGAGGCACCGTGTGGTCTTTTCACTGGCTCAGCCATTCTCACTTGTGCTTTTAGCAATAAGGTGAACTTGATGTTGGTTGGTAAGAGAGATTTCACAAAACCATAACTTTTGGGGATTTTCCCTTTAGGAGTCAGAAAATACAGATCATGTCTGCTTTGGTAAAGGGACATAACTTCCCAGCAGTATAATTATAACTGAAGTGTCATATGCCACATTACACCTGTGTTATTTTGTATACTCAAGCCAGAAAAGAAGACATTTAGACTAGTTTCTAAATTTTTATGTTCATACAACATAAGCCTTAAAGAAGCATAATGATTAAGCCCCACAGACACAGCCAAAGGTAAAGAAAGAAATTGGAGGAGTGAAAGGGGCTAAACACGCCTCAGAGTGAGAGTTTGTTGATGTAACATATATGAAACTGGAAGAGTGTGTAATATGCATCAGCTTAGACTTCATTTAATCTAACTTAGACTCTCCATTGAATTTGGTCTTTTCTCAATAAAGTACTGTCTTTGCTATGAAAGAATCAAAACAAGTCCATGAATGAAAGAAACCCTTACCCTTCTGAAATCAGAGACAAAACTCTCATTGAGAGCCAGGATTTCATCTTGCATGCCTAGAATTTTTCAGAGGCATTCAAGAATATTGCAAAGCCCCCATAAGAATTCCGTGTAAAAGAGTTCCAAAGTAATGTGTATTCCTTTGCTCACAGACCTTCCCATGAAGAATCTATCCACCTTCCTAGAGAATTTGGATCTTGGTTTTCACAGGTTCCCTGTTTTCCTTCCCTGAGTCAGGTCTCTGAAATCAAATGCTTTCTGTACCTGCTAACTGTTTCCAGGGTTTTGTGGATGCAGGTGTAAGTTCTGCTCTGGAAGAGAGTTGTGTATTGGCTTTTTCATTATTTTCAGTTTTGTGTGTGAAATAAAAGCTACACGTCTGGACAAGAAGACAATTGATAGTTTGACAAAACCTGTACAGTAGTAAGGGTTTCAGGTACTGTTGAGCTTGTTTTCCTGTGTCTACTCAGAAGTAGAGCAGCTAAACTGGAAGCTGACAGAAGGCTCAGTGTTGGTTGCAAGTTGACAGAAGGCTCAGTGTTGGTTGCAGATGGGTCTTTTGGCCTGATTCTGTGAGCTGAGCTTGTGAATCCCACAGTGAGCCCAGTGGTGAGCACTTCAGAAGGCAGCAGGGACCTGCATTACACTGGGCTATGTGTGGGCAAGCAATTCTATTCCTGGCTGCTAGGGCAACCTGCCTAACAAATTCAGCTGCAGAAAATTACTACCTGATGGAGCAAAGAGAATGAAAGAAAAAAAAAGCTTCTGAATTTCCCTTCTGCTGTGCTCTACTGATTGACTTTTAGATTAAGCTTGTTACATCATCTCTTAACATCCCCCCACCTACACACAGACATGTTCAACTTCATGCAAAGGGTGTGAGAATTCGTTCTTCCTACAGTGTTGGTGAACTGGAGTGCTCTTGTTGCTTTGGGGAGTTAACAGTAGTTACAGCATATCTGAGACAGTAAGAGAGACATTTCTGTGCCAGCAAGGAGCCCAGATTTAACAGGTTTTTATGTGAAGCTGCCGGCAGGCTGGCCATGAGGCCCTGGGAGGCAGGTACAGGCAGCCAGGAGCTCTGCTTTCCTCTGTGCATGTGCTCATTCCACAGATGTTGGCACCGCTTCCATAAATTGTGGGTGGTTTTGCAGCTGCATCCCAAGCGCTTAAGCCTCGTTATAAGAGTGGGCTCCTCAGGGATGGCCTAATGGGAATCTAAGTAGATGTACCATTTCCTCTTGCAGAGGTTGGAGGCAATGAGGCTGCCATCCTAGGAAGTGTAAAGGGGAGTTGGTTGTCACTACTACCAGGAGTCATTAGGTACCCCAGAAAATACAAGCCAAGAGAGACATCTGTAAAGCATCACGTGCAGGGTGATACCACAATAATTGTCTGCCTGGTACTGGGTGCATTATACAACATTTCCAGTTCTCTCTAAACAAATTATCTGTGTCCCAGATGCAAGACCAGCCAGCATGCATTTATGGGTGTGAGCACACTTAGTTGTGTCTAGAGATAGAGAGGGGTCTAGGAAGGGTTTCTTCCCTGTGTTTTTAGTGTTGGTGGTAGAAGCATTGCAAATGGAACACGCACACATTCAGACTACCAGTTCCCAACAGGTAAAATGTATTTGTGATGCTTCTGTTGTGACAAGTACACAGGTCAATAAATCCCTTTTGTTTTTTCTCTTCCATTGAGGGTAATTGTTAAAGGAAGCAGAAATGTTCTCTATAAACAATTAACTGTATCTCGAGACATATTAATATTGATGGGGTTTTTTTTCCTTATAAAACAATGATTTTGCTGAAAAGTAACTTATAAATTCTCAGCAGAAGCAAGAGACATAAGTAAAATCAAGGGAGATGTTTCACTATCACAATATCTCAAAGGGTGGAGAAGTAGAACACAGTATTTCAATTTCTAAGTAAAGGGCCTTAGATTGAGATATAACAATATATTTAACTAATCATTCATACTGCTTTTCAGAGTTAGCAAACCTAGCCCTTATTGTTACTTGACCAGAAGTTCAGCATCACTGCACCCAAAATAGAAAACCACCATCAACACATGTGGTGGAGAGAGCATCGTGTCATTCAGGGCTGAAACGTCAAAGTGCTAAATATAGAATTTTGCACATGCATTCTTCTGGACAGGTTTTGTACAGCCAATCCCCTTGAACTATGCAGGTAATTTTTAAAACATTCATATGCAATGGGTTAATTTGCATACCAGCTGAAGCCTCTGGGGCACATCTCTGAAAGGTTTTTAAAGAGCGTTTTTTTTTCCTCTTTAGTGCCTTTTAGATTGGCAGATGACTGTTCAAGCAGAAGAGGACTTTTTGTGTGAATTGTAAAGTCATTTCGAGGGGTTTTTAAGCCCTTGTGCCTACCTTGAAAAAAGGAAGGGGTTTGATGCTCCCCCTGCTTTTCTCTGCTGGGGTCACCACCACCCATGTGAAATAAGTACCCATGTGGACGGTTTTTCTTTGTGTGAGTTTGCTCTAGTTTGAAGAACGGTACAATAAAAGAGGCAGCTGTATTCCTTCAAAGCACACGATGTGAATGGATATCTGGCTGTTAAGTCTTGATACTTGGGACCCACCATCATGGTTGTGCAGCTGCCCTCACTCCCTGACAAGACACAGAAACGTTCAGGGCCGTTGGATTGCTGTGGTGCATTGTCAGGAGGCAAAGGGGTAGTCCCAATAAGAGTATTCCTACAAATGGAACAAACTGTGTGTGCAAACTAGAACTAAGGTTTTTAGGTATTAGATTCAGATTTGCTAAATCAGCAGTGGTGAAGTATTGTCATCAGAACCAAATTTGGCATTGACAGAGATTTGAAGCAGCACGAACTATGTGGGTGCTGCCACCAGATGGGCTGCACTGCTTTACAAATTATTTTGCCATATCAGAATTTTCCTAAACCAATGAAAGAGTGTGTAAGGAACAGTTGTGCCTTTTGATATAGGCCCAGTGACCTGACAGCTATTTTCTGTTTCTGGTTTCTGTGCACTTTTGGTTTACTGAACTTTAGTACTGCCAGCATCTGCTTCTATCTGCTTTGGGTTTGCATATCAACTACTCTGCTCTGTGTTTGCGCCTTTTAATTCCAAATATCAGTCTCTGTACTAAATAGTCATTGCCAAGTAACCTTCCATTCTTCTTTTCTATACTGCCCATCTAATCACCAGCTACGAGCACACAGCTCCTGCCTGCATGCCATCAGAATGAGTCTGAGCTGCTCAAACCTCAACTCCGGCCTGAACGTGAATTTTTGTCTCTGCAGGAATATCAGGGGAAAAAAAAAGGCTACCAGGGCTACTGCCAGTTCTCCTTATTGTTTGTATTTATACTTTTTGTTCTACTTCTTTTCTCCCTGGAGGTTTTGATTCCACCAGTTTTGTTTGGGTTTGATTGGGCTTGCTTTTTTCTTTTTCTTTTTTTGTTTTCTTTTTTTTATTGCTCTCCCTCTTCTCATTTTGTTTTCTCCATTCTTTCATTGGAGGCAATGAGCCGTCCAGCGGTCGGAACTCCCCTGTCCCCTATCGGCCTGACAGTCGCCCTCTCACTCCAACTTACGCTCAGGCCCCTAAACATTTCCATGTTCCAGGTAGGAGCTGGCACTGTGTGTGTCTCGCTGTCCTGTCACAGTGTAGAATGTAGCCTTTGTAACTTCTGTCTTGTCTCCATCGTTTCACACCGTTTACCATGGGTTGCACCCTCAGGGTTTGCTTCTGGGCTTGCTGAGAGGAATAGTGCCTTAAGAAACGTGGGGGTTTATTGGGATTTTTACCTATTCTCTTGGTCAGGTGTTTCACTCTTAGAATGCTTGATTTTTCAGGGTCAGTTGATGGCCTGTGAGCTGTATTTGAGCTATGTAGGGCTTGATTTTTCTCCCAATTGCACTAGCTGAGCACCAGCATAGCTCTGCTAATTTCACAGGATTTGTTTTTGATTCACATGCAGAAACGAGGTGGCCAGTGAGCCATTACATATGTTGTTCATTCAGATTGTTGTGACCTGTTTCAGTCTTGAACCCAAAAATTCTAGTTTAATGGTCCTTTCTTTTTAAAGCAGGTGAGGTTGTTTCTTGTTTTGTGCAACGGCTTGGTGTCCTCAAAGAGAGACCTGCAGGTCCACAAGGATATGTGTGCCTTAGGATGTCCTTTCTATAGAGAGCAGTCTCTGTTTTGAAGTGAGCTCCACAGTTGTTCCAGCATCTGAGAAGACCATATGTCTTGCATTTTGATGGGATGAGCTGTGTGTCCCTGGGGTTTGGACATGCATCAGGCTGCTTCAGCACTAGCTGAAAGCCTTGTTCTATCCAGTTATTTTCAGATTCCTGTCAGCCTAGTGTTCCTCCTCACTGCCAGAGGTTACTGCCCTTCCTCCTCTCCTCAAATCTGGCAGATAAACAGTTTGTGCACACCCCCTTTCAGTCAGGGTGACCTGGCTTGGCTGAGGTCGGCTTTTAACCGCTTAAGCTCACCTGGCTCTTGGTGCCTCACCTAAACTCAGGCCTAATTGCATGAACAGCTGTGAGAAATGACCTGGAGCATGGTGGGGGAGCTCTCCTGGCCAGCTGGAGCTATGCAGCCACAGAAGGAGCTGTGCCCCCGTCCTCCCTGGAGCTTTCTGGTGTCCGTGTGCGCAAAAGGACTGCATGACTACCCCTGTAATGTTCTCACCTTTTTGCTGGTCAAGTGGCCATGACAGATCCCACGCAGCAATGAAATACCACAGTCTTTGTGTGCAATGAGTTTGCCTGTTTATTTAAGGATGTGGGGTTCTGCAGAGTAAAATTTGCCTCTGTTTCAATAGATTTTTAGGTTTAACTTTCCTTCATGCCAAAGGCAACGTTGTCTCCTATAACCCTTTAATTGGATCTGTGATACAGCACATATGTTTTTGAAATTCCTTTTCATCTTTCACTCTAATGTAACTGAAAACTTTTTTTCAGGCAGCATAAAGTAGCAAAATGGGTTTCTGACATTAATTTTCTAGCTCCCTGTAGTTCAATTTGCTCTTCTAATAAGATTTTGGCACACTTTTGCACTGTAGTGCTGATTTTGGATTAGTTTTGTATTTGTAGCTGTGCTGAATACACAAAGTGTTGGCTGGGGTGGGAAGGTAGTTTAGAACAAAATGGCTCCTGTCTTAGATTATTATTTGGAAAAATATGGTATCATTTAGACATCCTGTAGATTTACTGCATTAGAGTTCTGGGAAGTGTTTTTATTCTGATTTACATAGGTAATACGCAATATGGTGGGCCTTGTATAAAAAAATCACAGAAAAAAGAAAGAAAATCTGTCATTATGGTTTGAGAATTAGTAGCATGTCAGTGAACACTGCATAAAGAATCCATTTGACCCGCTGAAGTGTGGCTGTTGTTGCCTGTTCAAAGCAGTGTCCTAGGTGGCTATTTTGTTCTCTGGATTTTGAAGTGGGTTGTCAGCTCACTGCATTCTCCTCTGTTCAACCCAGCCAGTCAGTTAGAAAGAAAATTGAGCTGTTCTGACTGAAGCACAATTTTCCACAAAAGTTATTTGGGGTAGTTTTCCCCAAATGGCTTGTATCGTCATCATTGAAATGTCTTGCCTGCTTACATTTCTTCTTTTATCCCACTTTAAAATTGATGGTTCATGAGTTGATGCATCCACATGTTACAGAATCAGCTCCAAAGGACTTCATACCACATGTGTTTGACTTTTCACTTGTTCTTATGTTTTCTTTTCTTTAAATAATCTGATTTTGTGTAATACTAGAAATAGCTCGCTGGCTTTTTCTTGTGCTACATATTTGATTTGGTCTATCTATTGCTTTAGTGGTGGAGTTATCTTTATCTACAATAGAAGTAGTTTTCACATTCCCATTTTTTCTGTTTCTTAATATGACAGATCAAGGTGTGAATATTTACAGGAAACCGCCCATCTACAAACAACACGGTAAATGACCTTTCCCTTTTTATTTCAAAATTGGAGTGTCAACTGAATTAAAAGGTGTGCAGTTAGTGAAAAGCATTCAGTTTTTACTTTGCAAGCATAAAAAACTTAGTAGTCCAAGCTTGAAGTGGCCGTAATTGCATGTCCTGGAAAGTGATTATGTTTTAAAGCCTGTTGTTTCATTTGGATTATATGGTTTAATCTTGCCATGTGGATATTAATGGCAAAATTGTCATTAGCTGAGATTTTGCTGTTTGCATTATGATACCTTCCAGCATTTCTCTTCTTTAAGTTTATCTTTTAAGACTACAGGTACTGGTCATGTTAAAATGGATTAACAGTAGACTGATCTCTGACAGGGACTTCACTAAATACCCTTATTTTAAACAGATACAGTACAATAATTTATTTCAACAGCAAAGATGGATATGTTATAATCAGACTGGAATTCCAAATGTACCTTTAATGTGGCTTTAAATAAAAATCTTTAATTAGTGAAGATATTATAGGTGACTTATCACTGACAGAGCTAATTTGACTCTCAACCCTGTGATACAGCTCAGGTAGTTTGCTGTACTTGTTTTTCCAGGTGTTTGGCTTCTGAGTTGAACAGCAGTGTTAGTGCTCTAAGCTTTTTGGTGTTGGTGTTGTCACAGCAAGTCTGAAATGACAGTGATAGCAGAAGCCCACAGCCTTGCCTGTCTTTAGTCCCACAGGGGAAGGCTGCACTATAAAGGAGTGTGTTCACTCTTCCCTTCTGCTGTGAACAGAAAGCTGTGCATAAGAGATTACTTTTATTTACCTCAGTGAAAGATGGATGACTCCACTATTTATAGACTCTGAATTGTGTACCAATTGAAGATGTTTTATCCAGTGAAATGTATTTAGGGTTAAGTAGCAAATCAGCAGCACTACAGGGCTAAGATGAACAGTTGGCTGAGAGCCATTGAGCTGGGATGAGCAGGAAAGCCTACAAGTCCATTCTGTAGTCAGGAGTGAGCACTGCAGATTACACTGCTCTGGTATCACATAAGGGTTTTTCCCTCTTTCTTTTTTAAGTTTCAAACTACATGCTTATTTTGAAAAAAAGTCTTAACATTGTTTCTGTTTATTTTTATGGTTTTAATGTATCTCCTCACCTCCCATTAACATGTGAATGTTTAACCACTGACATCACCAATTCTAATATGTAAGTACTGTTTGAAGTCATGCTTTTGTAAACTCTGACCAGCTTCCTCCATGCCTGCAATTATGCTTGGAGTTTTCCAGTCATCAACTGCTCAGAATTCCCAGTGATATCTAACACTGATGTTGCTTAACGTGTTGGAGGAGCAACACAGTGCAGCACTTTGTTAAAAGTTGTATTTCTATTTAAAAAAAAAAGAGAGAAAAGGAAAGAAAATTCCAGAACTGTTGCTTCTGATATGATAGCCTCATTTTTAAGCAAAGGTGATTTGAGCTAACATTTTCCAGCTCAGAGGTAGTTAAGGTTGGATTTAATGTTCAGTGAATCCTATTAGATGATTTTTTTATTTTTTAATGTCAAGAAGAGAAAGCCATAATGCACATCCTCACATGCTTTTAAAAGGCTTTGGCTTAAAATGGAATTTAAGTGGAAGCCCCAAGCTTCCAGTGCAGAGCTGTTTTGTTGGTGAGGTTCATTGCTTTGCAAGTGCCTTGCCCTGCCAAGTTGACCTTAATGGAGTTTTGTATTTATTAATAAGTTCATACCTGCTTTTACTACTACTGCATGCTCTAAACAAGGGCATGCAGCACGGAAAAAATCCCCTAGTTAAACATATTTGTTTCAGATTTCTTTTCTTCTTTGTTTTGCAGCTTTTCACAGATACAATAAGAAATAATTAGCATCAGTAGTGTTAGAATTTGTACTGTTGCTCTGATCTATTAGTTTGCTTCCCCTAGAGGGAAAACTTATTAGTATATAAATCTGAATTCATCTTCATAAATAGTCAGCTGTCCTTTGGAGATATTGGGAAATACTGTTAGGCTGCATTTTCTCATTCTTGCCTAATCATTTTTACACAATGAAACTCTAGTAAAATTCAAAGCTGATTTGGGGTTATTTTAGGGTGGGGATGTGGGAGGAGAGGAAGGTTTGATTCCAATCTATTGGCAAGAAAAAGACATTGCTTTGTTTCAAACTGCAATTGGAAAAGCAAAACATGAAAATGTTTGCTTTTGAAAACTAACTTCTTGTAAAGTATAAAATTTTGCCAATATCAGGCTGACCTTTGTACTGCTCCAGATTATTACATAGCTAAGTTCCCTGATTGCCATCTAGATGCAGCTGCCTTGGCAGCACAGAGCAAGTCCTCCGAGGATATCATCAAGTCCTCCAAGTTCCCAGCAGCTCATGCACCAGCACCCAACGAGATACCAAAGATTGAGACTGACCACTGGCCAGGCCCTCCCTCCCTGGCTGCCATAGGTATGCAAACACAAACTGTTCATCTCTGTGGCTGGAAAGGTACTGCTGACCAGGGGACACGAGCAGTGCAGCTGGAAAAACGTGTAGGAAAGGTGATGTCCACTCCAGATGCTCACCACAAAGTGCAGTTCTCCTGTGAGACCACTGAGTGTCTGAGTCTAAAACTGTGGAATTGCACTGAGTAGAAGAGGCTTTGCTAAAGGACTTTGGGATTGATCACGCAGATATTAACCAATAAGCAAATCTTCTGAACTCTAATGAAGTAGCTTAAAAAGTATGGTGTGTCACACAATCCTGACTTCTTTCAGTTATTCTATTTAATCTTTCAGTCCTAAGCTAATAGCAAAAATTCCACAGAAAACATGATTGTTTCCAACCACATGACTAATTTCATGGCAAGAAGCAACAACTGAATTGGAACAATTAACAGACTAAATAATTCCTGATTTTCAGAGTTACTGTTTCTACAGACTGTATTTTTCTTCTGTGTTGTAGCACTACACATATCTTTATTTTCTTTTCTTTAATCCATGTGCATCATCAATTTAAATTTTTTTTTCTTTGTATTTATTTTCCTCTGTTGTGTTTTTATTGACCTCTATAGCATAAAATAAGCGATCTAGCCTGGTTCGTTCCTGAAGTCAAGTCTGAAGCACTGAGGTGTTGCTTGTTTCAGGTGTCTGTGAAGGAATGTAGGGCTTTCTTAACAATGGGATCTTCACAGCAGTTCTGGGAGGGGAGACACAGGGTGAGAGAGCTCAGACACCAACTGAAGGGGCTGCACATGCAGCAGCAGCTTTTTGAAAATGTCCTTTAGTTGGTCTTGCAACCTGACCTGCAGTGTAGAGTCCCTGAGTCACAGGAATAATGTAAACATACTTGAAGCTCTGTCATCTATATACTTGAAATGTCTACATACTTTAAACACTGAGTTTGTCTAGCACAGAGTTGGTAAATAACTGTATCAGATAAAGCCCTGTGCAGAAAAAAACAGAACTGCTGTCTAAATGCTTGCAGCAATGGCACATCCTATGTATTCATGGAATTACCCTGGCATCCAGACTGGATTATTTCTTAAGAATATTCAAGGAAATAAAAATTATTCAATAAAAACTAAGGAACTAAAATGCAGAATACCTGTGCCTTGTATTATTTTGGCTTTATCCAATGAATCAAATTAGTTTACTTCATTTTAGACTAAAACCAATGCCTGGTTTATTACAGATACAAGTGTTCATTTAGGAGACTAATGTAGTTTAATTTTCCATTTGAAATGTTAATTCAGGTTTCCTTCTCTGAGTCTAGATAAAAGTGTAAATGTAAATCAGACTTTAGGTTTTCAGTTATGATCCAGTTGCTGGTGTTATTAAACCCTATGCTTCCAGAACCAGCAGCATGAGCTCCTTTCTTTATTACAATGAATTGTGACTTTCGTATCCAGGACCATCGCTTGTTTTGGAACTCATGTGTAGTTTAAGGTCTTGTTTAGTTTATAACAAGCCTGATAACCATAGGGCAGGCTACCCAAGTAAGTTTTATGAAAAAGGAGTTTTGAAAAAGTCTTTTTACTTTGCAAGAAAGTCCTGCTTTGTTTATTCAGCAAATCAAACTGACCAGTACTTTGAACTAGCATTGAAATCTGTGAGCTGCAGTTGAACTGATGCACAAAGCCTTCTCTGTGCTGTGGTTTTGTGGAAGCAGGAGCTGACATGAGGCGCAGATCAAGTGGGAGGGAGGAAGATGATGAGGAGCTGCAGAGACGCCGTCAGCTGCAGGAGGAGCAGCTCATGAAGGTGGTTATAAGCTTGTCCTCGTGCTGTTTCTGAGCACCACCCAAAATGTTCCCCTTTGCTTTCTGTAAGCAATTCCTACCACTGTCTTGGTCAGCTTTATTTTATTGCTATGTTTTTTTAATTTGTAGCTCAACTCTGGTCTGGGACAGTTAATATTGAAGGAAGAGATGGAGAAGGAGAGTCGCGGTAGGTCAGCCCTTTCTGCCAGTCGTTACGATTCTCCAGGTAATTCGTGGAGGCAATACAGCTAATCATGAACAGTGGGTAGTAGACACCATAAATACACTTATCAAGCAGTGTCCCAGAAGAGAGACAGCTGGGACAGCTGCTTGGTATGTGTCTGTGTGGTGATCTGCCCTGAAAGAGCGGCCTGATTCATCACCTAGTTTTGGTGAGGGGAGGACTGTTGTGGTTGTTTTTTAATTAGAAGGAATATGAGGCTGAGGATTTTCAGGCAATTTTGAGGAGAGAGCTGTTTTAATATAGATGAGAGGAGTGGAGTGAAGTATTCAGTGACTGTGACATCACACACACACTGATAGGCTTGGTTATTAAATTACAACACATTTTGCTTACACTGGTTCCTATCCCTGTTTAGTCTCTTCTCCCAGGGAAAGAAATTCAGCATTATTGACCAGTGGGGCTGCATATTCCAAACACAGCCAGTGTTTTGGCCTGGGCTGACATTTTAATTGGGTATATTTTGTTCCAAAGCAAAAGCACAAAATCTAACTTAGATTGGTGACTTAGATTCTTTGCCTTGTTGCACATTTTGAGGTACAACTGTGGCCTTCTCACACCTCCAGAGAAAGGTTTGGGGGTTTTATTTTATTCTCTTCATTCACCAACCATTGTAACACAGAAGCAGTACTTTGAGCCAAGAAGACACAAGATGAGTCTCTCTGGAGTCATCCACTGGAGCAGCTGCCAAGCAAACTAAGATTTTCTTGTGTTCCCTGTTGTATAAGTGTATTGCCTTGATGGCCTTGGAGAGGATTCCCGTGTCTCTCACTCACTGTCTTTAATTTTTATGGGGCCAGAGTCTATCTGCTCAACTCAGAGCTTAGGATTTTTTTTATTAACCTTAGCACAGGTTGCAGAACTCCTTTATTTGAGATGTGTCCATCCCTCTTTGCAGGGATAATCAGTGCAGTCATCAGTTCCCTTTTGGAATCAGGGGTGATGCCAAAGCTGATGCCATGGATGATCCATGAGCATTATTTTCAATCCAGTGGAGACCACCTTGATTTTGAGCCTAGAAAAATCAGTGTTAGGCCTCATTAATGGCCTGCCACCATGGCATGATAAAGCTGTTTGTAACTTACAGAATGTGTGAAAGTTTTTGTTGAGTTTGGGACTGAGTTTCTTAATGTCAGTGTGTCTCAGTTGGTTGTGTGTATGCTTGGCTCTTTTAACTGTGTATTTTGTACTAGGTGATCCCTCAAGTGTTCTAGTTGTTTAGTTTCTGTGGTATTTTTCCAGTAAAATATTTTCCCTTCCTCATTCAACAGCACATGCTTCAGCCTCCAAAACCTCTTCTCTCCCTGGGTATGGAAAAAATGGACTTCACAGGGTAAGAAGATGGTGATTTTGAGAAGTGAAAGGTGGCTTTAATTATCCATGGTATTTATTTCCATATCAATTGTATTGGATTGTCAGTTTGATAAATGTTTCTTATAAAACCACCTGAAGTCGGACCAAACCTATGTTCCCCTTCCACAGACTACTTTGTTAAAAAGGCAAGAAAGCAATGCAAGAAATATTGTAAAATTGAGGGGGAAATAAAAAAATCAAAGCAATTTATTTCTCCCCGTGTACCAAGCTGCTTGTAAAGTCATGAACTGTGAATTTATGTTCTGTCCCTCCTTTCCTGTTACAGCCGGTCTCTACAGATTTTGGTCAGTACAACAGTTATGGGGATGTGAGTGGTGCTGTTAGAGGTAAGGATGAGGAGCCTTTTACATTCTATTATTAATAAATGTAAAAATGTTACGGTGTTTGATCATTTCTGCTGTTTTATATTAAGGCTGTGGATGTGATTACTTTGTATTTGCTCAGTACTTTTTAATTTTCTCTGGCAAACTCAATTAACTCAAAGCGCTTCAAATACCTGTTAAAAATGTTGGGTTTATTTTGCTAAATCTGTTATGCAGAACTGATCCTTGTTCATACTTTAGCATTGGATCAAATGGAAAGCAAGTAACGTGTGCATTATCAGGAATATGAACTGAGTTCTGTGAGTTTTGTGTTTTCTTTCTCTCAAAATTACCATCCACTGTGCAGTCTGAAAGAATGTGCCACAGTGAAGAAAGGGAGATAATGCCCTCTAATCCCCACTGCTGCTCATGATCTTCTTTATGACTTTGAGCTGCATATGGTACCAGTCGGTGCCAAATAAAAACTGACAATATTATTTATGAAAGTTACGAGACTTGGAGAGTTAATGAAAAAAGCTGCAATACTTGGAATGTTTGACTCTACAAACTAAGTCCAAAATTAGAAATGTTGCTGGCCTTAGAAAATCAGATGGGATTTTGGAAAAATCAGGTAGACCAGAAAACAGAGAAGGATTCTCTGGTAGATTGTGACTGATTCCTGTCCTTCCACACTCTAAAGCTGATGAGATTTCTCTTTTGCTTTCAGATTTCCAGGTAGAGTACGGGTTTTCATCAATCAACTGACAGCAGAACCTAAAGCAGCTACTTGTTCAACTCTGAATTTCTGCTACAGGGAAGGGTTTCTTAAGACAATAGCTTTGATTTTCCTGCATGTTTAAGCATAATCACCAATGTAGATCCTTATCAACAAAAAACAGGCACAGCCTTGGATTCCTTCTTGTTACCTCCCCAGAGCTGAGCTGAGACAGCTCACACCCGTTCTGTGACTTGCTCTCTAAAGGCCACTGTCTGTTCCTGTATGAGTTATCTGTCTTCTCTGGACACGTGAGGGTGGATTTATTTCCAGCCTCTCTAGTACTGACCCCAGAGACACATAGAAAGTCTCTTACGGAGGAAATTTTCTCTCATACCAGGAGCTTTGAACTCCTCCTTTTTACCCTGGAATTTGCTCTCCAGACAAGATGGCTGATCAGTAGTTTTCTACAGTGCTGCCATCGAAGATGAGCCAGAAAGAAGTGTGCTTGCAAATAGAAACCTTTTTACTTCAATTACTGCCTGCAGGGTTTTTTTCAGATGGTTTGAGTATGCCTGGCTCCTCCTCAGCACAATCACAATATGAAATGGCAATTTAAGAAATTGTTTAATTACTTGGATAATTTTGTTAATTGCATATCAAAATCATGATGATTGGAAAGAGAGTAAGATTATGGGAGGGGAGCAGAGCTGTCCATGTATTGTGCTCCAAATGTTATTTCCTTAGATTTAGTACCTGTGTCAAAACAGCACCTTTTATCCTATCCCTCTTTGTGTTCATAGTAAAAATTTCCCATTGTAGAGCCAAAAAAAAAAAAAAAAAGAAAAAAGAAATCCCTCCACTGATACAGTACGAGAAAGAAAGCCCAGAGGTTTAAGAGTGCTTTCTGTGCTGTTGGGTGGGATCTGAATTAATGCTAGGGAAGAACTAGAGAAGAACTTCACCTAGTCACTGGGTGGGAGAGGGCCTACCACTCTCTTGGGGTGGTGCTGGTCAGGATGGACCTGGACTTTCCAGGTCCCCCTGGAAGTGGTGCTGGTCAGCTCAGTGGGGGACTGTCACCAGCCTGAGCAGGGACAGGAGCTGCAGTGGCTGAGAGGACTGCAGGATCCCTCTGCCTGCCTCAGAGTAATAGTGAGCAGAAGCCATGGCAATGACTGAAATAATAAGGCCAAGAATTAAGACTTGAAGGAAGTCTCAGGGCAAATTCACCTTTGTCTTCAGCACTACTTGAGTGCCTTTACCCTGTGTGTGTGTAACCTCTGTGTCTGATGTGTACCTGTATCTGATGCAGTCCCTCCCGGATGGTCATGTCCCTGGAATGAGAATGGACAGAGGAGTATCTATGCCTAACATGTTGGAGCCAAAGGCAAGTGCAGATGTTACTCACTTTCCTTCAAGACATTGAAGGTTTTACTGTGAAATGCAGATAAAATATGGGAAATGTCTTAGTTCCCTTGTTTTCCTTTACCTCACCTCAGTCCCTGCTCCTTATGTGCCAAACCTTGCCCTTTGTTCTGTACTTTGTTCTGCAGGTGTCAGTGCTCAGGCAGGCTGAGAGCAGCCCAGGTGTGATTCCTGGGTTAAGGAAGCTTTTCTAGGGACAAAGTGACAGATATGGAAGATGCTCCATAGCTGGTTCTCTGTCAGGCTTTCACCAGCCAAAGCACCAGGCCAAACAAAGTGGGAAGGTCTCAGATCTGTCCAGTTCAAAAAGTGCTGCAGAATATCACAACACACTGTTGAAGCTGTCTTAATTCCAAAGATTATGGGAAATCTTTGACTGGAAGTCAGATACCTACATGTCTGTCTGGATCTGTTCCTTAGCTCTCAGCACTGTTAACCTGAGACCTGTCCATAGTGTTGAATTCCCTATATGAGAAACTCTTCAGGAGATTTATTGGAAAAAGAGACAATGTCTGTTAATTATAATTTAAGATACAAATTAAAATGCTTTTAACAGCTATGTCTAGAGATGCCTGAGACAAAAATGAATATAATATATAGAGGGAATTCAACCAGGGCTGTGCTTTAAATCTTACAACTTTATTGCGGGTGAACCTTCCATGAAATCATGATTTTGTCAAAGTTACAAGGATCAGAATTTCTGCAGTTAAGTGAGGACCTCACTTTGCAAACCAGATTACTTCTTGTGCTTCCAAGTCACCTCCAGGCAAACTTACAAGGCAATAACCCTGGCTTTATAAACTGAGACCCCAGTGCACTGTGCAGTTACAAGTGGGTTTGTATATTGTATAAATAAGACCATGGGGACTCCTGAGATACTACTTTATATTCCAAATAATTTCTCTTTCAATGCAATAGAAATTCTTACAGTCACCACTGCTGTTGATGTGCCCAGTGATTTGGGATGCTATTTTAGGTGACAAATTCTGTCAGTATTATTAATGACAAAAATTAATGATTATTTATTAATGGTTATTTTCATTATAAAATGTATGGGAATTTCCCTGAGATTATAGATCACTTTCTGTTGCTATTTATAAAGGTGATGCCAGACCCTCAGGATGTGTGAATTGGCACTTTTTTTATTCATGTCAATTGTACAACACTAACTTACACCTGCTAAAATAAAATAAGCCAATTCAGAGTCAGCATGAAACATATAAAAAGTAAAAATTGATAATCCTAAGAATGACCAGATATTACCAAATGGTTCTCTAGAAAGGACAGAATTTGTGCATCTTGCCAGCCCAGACTGAGACATGCCTTGTTGTGAATATTTAAATATAAAATGTACTTATGACCATAGATCTTGACTTAAACTCTGCCTGTTTAAATATGATAAAGTTACATTTTAGTTTCCTATAATGCTGTTTATGGTAGCCATTTCCAGTATCAAACATAAAAAAAAATGTAATTCCAAGTATAGACTTAATTGTAAAATTGTGACAATGTCAGAATCTCATAAGAATCATATCTTACAATTGGTATGTAAGCACACATTATTTAAATTATTATTACTTACAATAAAATCAGTGGTGTGTTCATTGATGCCTGAATGTTATTTATTATGTTTTTGAAAAGTTCATTGGGATAATTGTTAACAATGGAATGAACTTAATTGCTGAGTACTGAACAAAAGTTGATTAAGTCAAACTTCTGATGTGAAAATGATGTAAGTAATAGCATTTGATACTAGCTCAGCTCTCTCCAGGAGAGCTTTGGTGGTCTCACCCATGTTCCCAGTGGGCAACTAAGACAAGCCCCATAAATGACAGTAAAGGCTGAGCCAGTTGCCACTGAAGTTTCCAGAAGAACTTGATTGACTTGAGTAGGGGTTGGATGAGGGGTCTGGGAATGCAGCTTTCCTACTCACAGAGACATGCCACGAGAAGGGCTCTAGAGACGCTCTGGCAGACAGAACATGAGCTCTCCTAAGTCATTCCAGGCAGGGAAGTCTCTAGCCAAGGGGGGGGGGAAAAAATTAGAGTTTTATTTGCCAGGGATGATTCCAGAAACTGATTTTAATATTTTCTGATATCCTTTCCAAGCTGCACTGTTTCTATTAGTTGTTTGAATTCTTTAACTATCCAAAAAGGCAAGAAAACCATGTGATAAATTAAAGGCAAGGAAAACCATGTGATAAATTTTACTGAATGCAGTGGCCCCCACTAATTAATATTTTGCTTATTCAGAGATGTTGCTTTTTATGTACTTTCATGTTTTTAAAGCCCACTCACTGCCTGTCCTTAGGTATACGTACACTCTGGCAGCCATTAGTTAGACCAAAGAGTGACAAATGCAATTACCTTCATAAATTTATACATTGATGAAGGAGGAAATATATTGCCTAGAAAGAACTCTGCCTGAACAAAGCCAGCTGATGTGTTATATGCACCAAAAAAATTGTGGCTTTACAATATGAGGTAGTTCAATGCTAAACAATTTCTGGCTCTGTCTAGATCAGCTTGTTTTCCGTACAACTTCAGGGGAAAAAAGGATAAGAAAAAAAGCAACTGATATTTGCTTTGAAAAAGAAAACAAATGTTTGCGTGTTTATGAAAATGAGACACATTTTGTTCTGTCTGCTTTAGACTATAAATATAAATGTCTCTTTTCCCCCCTTTTTTATACGTTGTTAACAGATTTTTCCATATGAAATACTCATGGTGACCAACAGAGGGCGAAATAAAATACTAAAAGATGTAGACAGAACCAGGCTGGAGGTAAGAGAAGCAAGTTCCTAAATGCTCTTTCCTACTAAACTTGTTTGTTGTTTGTGAAAGCTGAAACACTGAAATGTGGGTCCTGAGAAATGTGGGAAGATTTCTCAGCACTAATCAGGGAAAGAGGAATCAGACACTGGGAGGAAGCAGCTGCATCTCCTCAAACAATCTCCCACATCTCTGTCTCCCTGCTCATAGGCTGAGCTTCTCACTATCCCCTTATGTTTTCAGGCCTTTCATTATATACTTGTGAATTTGCTAAAAGCCCAAAAATTGCTCAAGTTTCATAAGATCCATATTGGAATGGAGCAATGCTTTGTTCGATCTCGGACCATCTCGTAGCTAAGAGATGGTGTGTGCCACCATCAGTGTCAGCCATCCTTGAGGATCAAAAGTCTAACTTTCTTTAACTCATCATGAGTCCTGTGACTTAGTTACAAGACTGGCTGATATCCAAAAAGACAAGGATCTAAATCTCTGCCAGCAAACAAATATAGTTTACAGCTTTGTGGATTAGGAAGACTTAGCAGCCCAGTGGAATGCTGGGGATGCTTAAGTCATTTGTAGTCAGTTAATCTTCTG
This sequence comes from Phainopepla nitens, assembly GCA_013400175.1. Taxonomy (NCBI): domain Eukaryota; kingdom Metazoa; phylum Chordata; class Aves; order Passeriformes; family Bombycillidae; genus Phainopepla; species Phainopepla nitens. The sequence continues at coordinate 195,602 of VXBQ01017475.1, forward strand.
TGGAGATAAATGGCAGAAGCCACAAAAATGTGGGTAATCTGGGTAACAGTTTAGGTTTATGCCCATTTTTATTGTTAGATATGTGGTCACTACTCAGAATTCGGTGATGTGCTAGATTTGTGCCACAGGGAGACACTTTCCCCATCCAGTGCACTGTAAAGTGGCTGAACAAGAAGTAACTCGTGCACAGGACAGCACCAAAAAGTATTTCATTAGCAGTAGAGAAGTGTGCTGAACAGTTAGCCTGGCCAGACATCGTCCTTCTCAGAGCTTGGAGCATGTCAGGCTGCAGCCCCGCTGCAGAGCACTCCCAAAAACCCAGTGTCTGTTCGGATTTCCATAAGCAGAGGTGACTTGCTAAAGCCTGGGGCAGGGGCGTGCAGGAGCTGGTCCTGTTCTCTGCTCCATTGCTGCTTGTTGGGTGCCTTCAGACCGATCCCTGCTCTGTCTCTTGCTTACTCAGCAAGTGAAATGGTTTCCTGGTTGGTTCCTTGGGCACCCAAGTCCATGAGGACTTGGATATGTGTATTGCCAAAGCATTATTTTTCCAGCAACTGCTCTTACACAGCGACATGAAATCCCTAAGGCACTCCAGCCTCCTGTTGTGTCTCATTGGCTTTGACTGACCATTGCTTTTTCTCCTTCTTTTTTCCCCTCCTTTTTTTTTTTTTATTTTTTTAAAGCGTCACTTAGCACCTGAAGTTTTTCAAGAAATATTTGGCATGACAATACAGGAGTTTGACAAGTTACCTCTCTGGAGACGCAACGACATGAAGAAAAAAGCAAAACTCTTTTAATCTCCCTTTAAACAAACCACCTGCAAATGATGCATAGAATATTGTATCACAAAGTCCAAACTGTTTGGAAGCAACTACTTACCCACCAAAAAGGGAAAATCAACATAGTGGCACCTCTGCAGTTGAACAAGATGAACATTTGCCCTCCTGGAATGCAGGGAGAAAATATCTGGGCTCAGCAATGATAGTTTTCAGAGGTGTCAACCTGTTACCTGATATTATACAAGATAGAAAACTGTTCTGTTCTTCTCCCTCAGTAATATTCCCTTTACTTCTCTCCACAATACGATGGACTTTATTGCTAGAGCCAGGAAGTGCCCTTAGGATGCCTTGTAGACTCAAGTAGTTGTAACCACTCCAAGAACTGGAAGAGAATATATACATATATAAATATATATATATATATGTATGCGTGTTTGCCTGTGTGCGCACATGTATTTATATCTCTCCATCTATCTCTGTGTGTGTATATATGTGTGTATATTTGGAGAGGGACATAGGTAGGTCTGTAGTGAAGGAGAAGCCCCTTGTAACTTACCCACATGGTCACATTAAGTCTTTCACCCCACTGTTTCTCACTTGGCACTCTTTTGACACAGTGTCTTCTCCATGTAACACAGCCTGTGCTGGGGGGCACTCTGCTCACCTGCAGGACACATCACTTGGATTTCTACAAAATGGACTCCTTGTAAATATTTGCTAGGATATAAGAAGTGAATTGCTGTGTGTGTGTTGTCAGTCTTCCCTCTTCCACACTTTCTGCTTGAATTAATAAGGCTGGAGCTTAACCAGTCCTTTGAATAATTTAAGGTCACTGAAGTAATGGGAATGATGGAGAAGAGTCAGTTTTCTTGTAATTTACTCCAGGAGGTGGGTGGATGGGGGTGGGAGTGACAGAGTGAGAAAATGCTATTTTAAGTGTGCCCTGGTTTGCACCCAGAGATTTCAGAACAGACTCCCTGCTAGAAATTACTAGTACAGTTCATCAGGCTGCAGTGGAGTTGTAGGATTTTAGAATGGCAGGGAGGATGGTTCTCTGCAAGCTAACATGCAAATTCATCCCTCTTAGGGAGGAATGTTTATGAATTAAAAGGTACCATCAAGGTGCCAAGCTCTGCCAATAGAAGCTTTTTGATTAAACTGCAGTAGCTGTTGTCAATATGGCACAGTGCATGGGGCCAAGCACTCATTTTAGTTAATTTAGGTTTTCACTTGTGCTTGGAAAAGAGGGCACAGACTTTTTTTTTTTTTTCCTCTCTTGAAGCATCAAAGCTCCAGCCTTGGTTATTTTTATTTCCCTTTGTGCCTGACTTGGTTTTTGAAGACAGAGTAATCATGCAAGACAGTTTCTGAGCTGCATTGAACTCCTTATTGCTTTCAGTCTTCTTCCAATATGCTGCAGCTTGAAAAACTGCCTGTATATACCTTAACTGCTTCTAGGCAAGTCCTGTACAGAGGAGGACATGAGCACCAAAGTAATTGAATGGATGCATTGTGGCTGCCAGGTCAGCTTTTTCTCTTCCTTGGTGCTTAACTGCCAATGCATAACTGCACTAATGAGCCTGTCTCCTGATAGGAGATGGTCGCTTAGGTTCTGTGTCTTTCCAAGAATAACAAGGTTTCCTTTTTAATGCAGAAACTTCAGGCACTGGAGACATCAGAACCTTTGTATTTTCTGTCATTTGAGACATTGGTGTTAAAATCTGGAAGTCAGGAAGAGGAAACAGTCCCGTGTAGTTCTGAGATTCAGTATCACTGTGTTGAGTTCTCTGTATCACCAAATGACATTTCACCATGAGCTGTGCAGGACAGCCCAAACCCTGCCTCTTCTTTGCTGGTTTAGGAAGTCCTGCTGTGACAGATCACTGTGGTTCCTTTGATAAAATCTGAGATGAAGATTCAGTAGGGGAGAGACAAAGACCAGGGCTCAGCACCTGCTCTGTGTCCCTAGAGCTAAGGGAATGTGTGTGGCTGTGGGACAAGCTGGAGAACGTGCCACCAAGATCTGGCATCATCCCCACTGAACAGGAGTCCTTGGGGACACTGTGACACACACACACTTGTGGGTGGGCTCTCTGGGTGGTGCCGAGGTTGCAGCAGGGATCAGGGTAACATGTTTCATTCACCTCATTTTTCAGAACACGCATCTGAAAGGTTTTTAGAGGAGCTCTGAGAAGTAAATGGGAGTGTCAGGGGCTCGGGCAGGTTGAAATGCATTTTTGAGTGACTGCTGAAACCAAATCCATACAGTGAAAGAACAGCAGTGTTTTACACTCACAGACTTTGTCAATGCTGAGGTCTCAGAAATTCAGTGTTCAGTCACCTGCAAGGTGTGGCTTAACTTTGAGACAAACATTTGAGTTTTAATGCATTTAAATTACTAAAATTCTCCACATTTTGTCATCCCACATCCTACAGCCACTCAAACCATTAGGCATTACAGGCCTCTTAGTTCAAGTCACCTTGACCATGTCCCTTTTAGACCTGAAGAGTTGCTCTCTCAAGGATGTGAGCTGCCAGTCTGCATTTTTCTGAACCCATCTCTAGGTTACTACTGAACTTCTCACAGCTCATATGAACACACTACCCAGTCATTTCAGAAATGACTAAGCCAGGTTGTTTTCTTACCTCTCCCTCCTATGCAAAGAAAAAAAAAAAGAAAAAAGAAAAAAAAAAAGAAAAAAGAAAGAAAAAAATGAAATAAAAATAACTCAGCCTCTTAGCCTGTGAAGAATGGCATGGTAATTTGGATCTGTCTCATCAGCTGAGAATTTAAAACTGCAGTTTAAGCTTGGGAAGGAATGAAGAGAAGCCAGCTTAGATGTTGCAGAAACAACTCATCTCCGACTGGATTTTTGGGCCACTGCTGGCTCCCGTCTCCCTGGTGTGGAGCAGTCAGTCAGTTCACAGCCCTCTACACTAGACTTAGTACTGCTTTATTCCTGACTGAGAACATGAAGACTTTTCTGAGCTTCAGTTTCATGCCTACAGTTAATTCTCAACCACCTACATGCAGACACACCCAAGAGATCATCTGTCCACAAAACCCACGCTGCAGCCAGCCATAGGGAGGGAGGGTTTCTGCAGTGGGCTCTCAGTGATTGTTTCTGCAATATTTTCTGTTCCTTCATCTGGTCTTCCCACCTAATAAAAACAAAATGTAGCCCCAGGGAGAATTTTCTATGTAAGCAATTAATCATTCTCCTGGTATCCATTGAGCAGCAGTTCTTAGAAATTCCCCTCCTTGATATTCCCTTGGGACATGTCAAGAGTTGGGCTAGATGATTTTTAAAGGTCCCTTCCAACCCAAATCATTCTGTGATACTATGCACATGCCTTAAGTACATTCTTGTGTTCTTCTATCTCCTGCAAAGTGTTTGAGCTTCTGATAAAGTCCATCAATGCTGTCAACAGAATGTCATTACCAAGAGGACTAAAAACTGATTTCTTTTAATCTTCTTTTTTCTCCTTTTCTGCTTTAGGAATGATGTAAGAGCAAGGCCCAGTCAAAGCATTGCTGAATAACTCCATGGGTACACAAGGGATTAAGTACACACAGATTATGTACAGATGCAGATCCTTGAGCACAGGTGCACATGTGGCACACACCCTCCCCATTTGGGGCTCATTAAATGTGGATTGTGGGGTGTTGAGGATGTACTGCAGTGTGCTGTGAAGGGACAGGCTGGGAGAACTCAATAGCTTGATTGAGTGGGATAAGACATCTCTGTGGCTCCAGTAGTGTTTTTACTTCTCTCAAGACAGGTGTCATCTCTCCTCACCAAGTCCTATCGTCCTAAGTCTGTGGGCCAGGCACTGAAGGGCTTTTCCTGTTGCAGTTGGGAAATCCTTCCTCAGCCATGTAGTTCAGATGTCCTGCTGCTCAAGGGAGTTCATCAGCAGCCTCTTTGTAAAAGTTTGCTACTCTTAAGTTAGACACGTTTTGAAGTGAATCCCTTTCCACAATCCCTGTGTCTCCTGGCAGGGTGATATTGATGGACAGAGAAGGGTTAAGGTCTGGGAAGGAGGAGAGCTGGCATAAGCTTGAATTCTCCAGGATGATGCTTGGCAGGATTAGAGAACACTGGCATGAGCCTGTAGTACCTGTTTCAAACTGTGGGGAAGTCAAGTTTGGAGTTCATAGCATGAGAGCACCCGCACTGAAATTCATGGTATGAAGCTGTTAGAACAAGCAACAGGAAAATAAGGTCTCAGAATGGTAAAAATATGAACATCCTCTAAACTCTTCTGGGAATGATTTATCTTGGCTCCTCTGGACTTAGGAGGAGATGTTGGCATATTTGAACCATAGCCTCCTAGGGCAGACAAATGAAAACCACCCTTTCTCTCACTGCCATGATTCATTGCTTTCCTCTGGAATGTGTTTGTGAAGGAGGATGTCCACATCCTGAATGTTACCTACAGCAGTGAGGAATACCACTTAGTGATAATGACAATGCAATAAAACACTTGCAGGAAACAAGAATTAAACTAATCTGTCCAAAATGCCACTCATTTTCCCATGCCAGAGGGATGCTTAGGGCTTGTCTCCACTGCCCCCTTCCCCATTCAGTTCTCCCCAGGTCACGGTCTGGTTTGTGCCCTGTCAAACTTTGTGGCCCTGTCAACACACCCACTAGAGTCCAGCATAGTCTTCAGGGTAGATGCTTAGCAAGGGCTGGTCTTGACAATATATGGTACATTTTTACCCCATTTCTTCTGCAAAATGAAGAGCTGGAGAGAGCTCCTGAGCACTGTGACAGTAGCACAATGCACCTTTTTCCCTTAGTGTAGAAACACTTCTGTCACTGTGGGCTGCAGCATTGCTCTGGCTCATGAGTTTTGTCTTGTGATTTCTCCCACACACCTTTTTTGTGCTTAATAAAATAAGAAACAACAACAAAAAAAATCCATCCCAATGCAAAGATACCAAGTTTTCAGTCAGACAACTCTGCTGGCAGGAGCTATGTGATGCCCACATTTGGCAGAAGTGTTACTAATTTTAATGTAAGCATCAGTGCAGGAAGTGGGAATGTAATTGGCCATTAATGTTGTTTGCCTGTATGCAAAATAAATTACTTGTTGCCCAAAGGGCTTCTAACAGGGAAATAGATTTCTGCTAATGAGTTGCTCAAAAATGCTCGTCTTTGTGAAGAAGTGATACTTCCATGTGCACTGTGGTCCTTCTTTCGAGGTAAAAAAGAGATGAGAGAAGGCAAACAGTGAGCTGTTCTGTCAGGATCACCACAGTTAGTACAAGAGTTGCTCCCAGGACTTGCAGAGCTGAGGCCCACAGGACCTTGCTCCTGGGCATTAGGAGATGCAGCATTTCAGCAGCAGAAGCAGCTATGGGAATCCCAGCGGTGCCTTACCAGGCTGAGTCTCTAGCTCCCTTAGGATGCTTTGACAGGTCCCACTGGACACTTGCCTGGGCTTTTGTCACTGAACACCTTCAGAATGCACTTCCCCCCAGATGCAAACCACTGGCAGCAGTGGAGCCTCTCACTGGCACTGCACCCCTGGAGCCAGGGCAGCCTCTGGCTGCTGTGTGTGCCCACAGCGAGGAGCTCGGTGTGTCACTCCCAGAGCAGCCCTGTCCAAGCACTGAGGCTTGGTCGTTGTGGACAGCTCTTCCTGTAAGGGGGCCTTACAGCTGGGGGCTTTTTTTAAGCTTTGGAAACTGAAACTAATTTTTTAAAGGAATACTTTCCTTTAAATCAGTAGATTTTGGCAATAGGATTTTTTTATTATTTTATTTTTCTTTTCTCCTCCCTCCACATGTTACAAACCAGCGTTTTGGGGAGGTGTCCCTGTGTTTTCCATTCATCTGTCACTTTTTCTGAGTCTCTGTAAAAGTGAATCCATGTCTTGTCTGTACAGTAAGTCTGCTTGTATGCATAATGAGAAGTTGAGCTGGGTTGCTGTTCTGTAAAATTAGTGTTTCCACTGTCATACTGCAAACAGCACATATTGCACTCCTGTGCCACTGTAATCTGCATCACTGTTGTACTCAAGTCAATGAATAAAGTTTGGAGCTTTATTCTTAATTTCTGGATTCATGTTGCCTCATTTATTTTGATTTTTCTTTTTCATTTTGCAGTTAAAACAAAGTTTTCTTACAAAGTAGGATGTGCTCTCAAGAAGAGAGCTCTCAGAGAGGTGAGATATGAGTGACCAGAGCAAGACAGCCGATGGTTATAGGTGTGAAAATCATCACAAAGCTTCTTGTAGATAGGCCACTAGAAATAGATATCAGTGCAAACCACATAGAAGCAGTTTTTAGGGGTTTTTTTTTGGGTTTTTGTCAATTATGGTTTAAAATGACCTGAGATACCAGCAAGGTCAAATAGACCACGCTGTTGTGTCAGCTTCCAAGGCTAAATGGCTTCCTTTCTAGATCTTCGCAAATTCCACTAAAATGTTAGTCCTCATCTTGAAAATGTTTTATATTTTAAGTTAGGTGTTGGCTTAATCATCTGGTGCTTAAACCTGCCTAGCCGTGGTGTGGTGTGGAGGGTGGGGGACGATGCCCCCAGGGAAATCGGGTGTTTATCACACCCACAGGGTGCTGTGGCGTCCAGCAGACCTTCGTGGCAGCAGAATTAACACACAGCACCTCCGAGGGTGCAATGCAGCACCAACCCTGCACAGTCCTTGAGCCTCCCAAAAGCCCCTGCAGCACCAGGATCCGTGCCCTGCAAATACCAGGTTCTCCCTCTTCTCTCCCACTCCTCAACCAACTCAGACCCTTCCTCCCCCTTGCCCTACCTTGATATTCTACACAGGTTCTGTCTCATGACAAAGGTAAAGCTTCCCCAGGGTTTTACTTCAGTGTGCTGTGCTGAGAGTGTTTAGTGACTGAGTCTCAGATGAGATGAGGTTCCTGCTTGGAGAGCAACAGCTGGGGAATTCAATACCACTGAGAAGTTATCCTTTAGCAAGGTTCATACCTGCCCTATCTACTTCCCAGGCCATGCCTGGATTTTTGCTGTGTTGTATGTATGCTGTGGCTTGCACAGGAGAAACTTCTCTCTGAACAAATCCAGGAAAACAACCTGGTGGCAGTTAGAGGTGTCCTTTCTTTGGATTGCATCTCTGGGCATCTCCTGTTAACCTCCCTGGGCATCTTCACTCCTTTAGGAAGGAAGGAAGGTCTGTGCATGAAGTACCTGCTTAAAAAGCCACCAGTGTAAGTCTGTGATTTGGCTTTGGAACTTCTCTTGAAAGTTTCCCGAACAAAGAAAAACCCAAAGTCTCCCTTTTGAGTCACTCTGTCTCTTGAAAGTCCACCAGCTGGCAGCCAGCTCCCTCCCTGCAGCAGCAGCTACAGCGCAGTGCCAGCCCTGGGACATGTCCTGCCAGCCCAGGCTCTGGAGATCCCAAGCAGCAATCCCCTGCTGGGGATCACTGACCTGGCAGTGTTATGGAGCAGTTGCTCCATTACAGCCTCCCTCAGACCAGAGCACTGGGAAAATGATCCCTGACTGCACTTCTGTGTGTGGAGCAAATTCACAAGGATCTGTTCCAGTTACCGGCCCCACAGAGTGACAGTGCCAGCCCGCCTAAGCACATTTTTAATTTCTCTCCAGTTAAATACACAGGCCCACTGAAATCTAAGTCTAGGATTGCTTTTTCTTTTTTTTAATTGTTAGCCCATTTCCCCCTGCTCCCCTCCTCCCCACAAGTAATGTGAAGTTTATGACCCCTGAGTAATGACTGTGGAATGCTCTGCATCCTACAGCCATCTCGAGGCATCTGGCAATGGGAATCTTCACAGCATGTAAAAAATACACAGATAATACCATTGTAAATAACTCAGATCAAAACAAGTCAAATGTCAATGCTAATTTGCTGTCAAGTATAGCCCAAGACCACTTCCTCCTGCAAGAAGAGAGATTCAGTTCCCAAGCGTGTCTTGCTCCCCACCAAAAGAAGCTTATTCTTCACCAAAAATCTCTCCAAACTCTGAATTAACAAGAGTGGAGTTTTTTTCCCTTTGCTGTTTTGTTTTTTCTTTAGCTTTTGTGCCTGTCTGCTATGGAGTCCAAGGCTGGGAAATGAAACTTCAGTTTTGCCTGATATTTTTCTATTGTTAAAAAGGACTCTGGGGAGAGATATTTACTGTTTTCTATGGCTCAGTCAGAGGGCAAGAGAGAAAAGTTGTTCCAGGAGTCCCCATTACAAAGCATTTTTTCACATAGGCTCACTTTTATTTTTTAAAGGCTGGGAGATTAAAGAGCCGGCAGCCCTGGAACAGGAAGTTTGCTGTACATCCAAAGGTCAGGTGGGTCTCAGACAGCCACTGCTTCCAGCTCTTTTATATACACAGTGCAGATTAAAATGTACATCCAGGGCTGGATGTAGCCATGGCAGTGATGGGGGCCCAAGGATTTAGGGGGAAAGGAAGAGAGGGGAAGCAGGAAAACAGCAGAGCTCAGCCTCTCCTCAGGCTGGGATTTCATAAGACAAAGCACTGGGTGGCTGTTCAGCCAGTTTAAGGTATTCCCACGCCCCCACAGCTTTTTCCTGCCATCAGATATGTCAGCATGACTGCTTGTGGGGTCACTCTCAGTGACATTCGGGAACTGATCCTGCTTAAAAGAAACATTTTTTAGTTTTTTATTTCATTGCACAGTGTTGTTGGGGTTTTTTAAATCTTTTTAAACTGAGTCAGTTCCCTGCTTTGAGTTAACCTCCCAAAATAATTGTGCTGGGCATGAAAAATGGGGTGGGCACAAGTGAAGAGTGGTGTCTGAAGAAAAAGCAGAGTCAACTGCCAGTGATACTGCACTCTGTGTGTCATGACATCTGTCTCAAGTCCATGGCAGAGAGGGCAGCTGGTGGCATTCCCTTTGTCCCTTCAATTCCAGCAGTACCACCACACCTTCTGTGACTGGGTGGGTAGCATTGTCTTCAAGACCTCTGAGGGTCACACGGCTGAGTCAGGTATTCGTGCATCATGAGTGTTGCCCTGTATGAAAGAGGGAAGGAAGGGGGTGGACTAAATGCCTCCTTCAACGTGCACCTTCTGGAGGAGATGGCTGAGGAGCCAGGTGCAGACCCTGAGAGCTGCATGGTCTGTGCTAGGTTGGTGTTTGGGCAGAAGCTGGGATAGAGCCCTGCCAGGCAAACTTGCTTTGCATTATAATGTCTTTGCTAAAACTGTGGCAGAACTCTCTGGACACAGGTCAGGAGAAGACAATCTCTACAGAGTTGAGTTCCTCTTAGTGAAATTCCCAGCCTTCAAAGTTGGCAAGAGTAAGGGGCTGGATGTAAATTAATAGTGCATCCCTGGGCAGCCAGTGAATAAGCATCAAAAGGTGAGCCAGCTCTGGCAGCAACAGACAGATTTGGAGGCTGATTTTGCTGCTTAGGGTGTCCACACTTGGGAGTCATCTATTTCCCATAATTTGGGCTATCCCAGCCCCCAGAGCTCCAGGCAGTGGAGGGAAGAGTCGATGGTAGAACCAAACCTCTCTGCAGGAATAGCCCAGTAAGGCTGCCAGAGGGAAACAGGGCTCCCCCTTGGCTGCCTCTCCTGGATTTAGGCTAGATACTGCAGAGGAGACAAAATGCAGCTGACTCCATTCAAGGAATTCATTGACACAGGCTCTGAGGCTTTATGTGAACCAAAGTGTTTGCTGTGAAACAGGAGACAAGGTAATAATTGAATCAGGGCTTACAATGAATGAACTGCTGCTGAGAAATGCCTACTTTACAGCCTTGATATACTCAGGATGTTCAATGGCTGCCAGGAGCAAACTCTGTGGTATCTCAGTTAGCTCTTACCCTAATTACCATTTACAGAGGAGTTGCTAGATGAATGAGGACTGCAATATAAAGGACTTTAGTAAGATTTATTGATGAGACTACATGAATAATTCCCCTTGCAATGATGCATTTAAGACCACAGATATTGTGGGAGGAGGAAAGCCAGTGTTTGATATTTTGAATGATTTTAAAGTGTGTGGGCTTTTTTTTATGTTTCAGCTATTGCTGTTCCCTCTAACTGTCCCTTTAAAAAAAAAAAAAAAATCCTCCTGCCCTCCTGCCGCCTAGGTTTGTGAAACAGTAGTAGGTCATTGAAAATAAGCTTCTTCTGAGACCAGTAAATAGTGGATCATATAAATGATTCTATGGTAACTGGTCTGCCATGGCGCTCAGGCAGCCCAGAGCACAATGCTTCAATGCTCTGATGTTGCTCTGACCTCTTGGCACTCAAAGTTTGGGTTTTCCTTAACTAACTAATTGTTCAGCTTCCTGGAAATTATGTTTGTGCTCGTTCTCCCTTGGGAGCAATCCCAACAGAGGACCCTTCAGAGAATTTTCCTGGGCCTGGCCAGTTTGAGTGAAAATGGAGGTACCACCAGGGCAGGAAGATCACCTGGGGGCTAAAGCTGGCTTAAAAATTGAAGAAAAAGCGAGCAACACTTAATCATATCAGCAAGCCTGTCAGCCTTGACATGCAGCCAGCCCACTGCCAGTGCTGACATAAGGGAAGGGATGAGGGAAGGCATTACCCTCTGGCATTACCCCCTGGCAAGTTTCACCAAAGCAGAATTGACCTTCCTACAGATCCCAGGATTTGACTTCTCCTCATGGGGACACACAAGAAAGTTCACCCCAAATTAACAAAACCTAAATAAACCAAATTTACTAATCATCCCCCCAAATGCCTTTAATTAGATTAGCTCACTGTGGAATGGAGTAAACCAAAACAAATTTAAGACACTTGGAGTCTTAGTTTGGTAGGATGTTCTGCAGATCTCTTGTGAGATACTAAAGCTGATGTGGCTCACCAGTTTTCACCACCACACCTCTGCTGTGTCCCCTCCTACAGCTGCAGCACTGATGCCTCTGAAGATGTGAACACTGTGTGCAAACACTTGCAGGTTACCTCAAGAAACATTCCTTGGCGGTTCTGTGGCTTTGTGCTGAAAACTAAGTGCCACAACAATAGTATTTGGTGGTTGGCCAGTGAGAAGCAAGTAGGGGACAGAACAGGCAAGATCTCTTGGCATAGCTTCAGTTCTGAGAATTGCCTGTCAGCAGAAACCTCTGCCTGTAGCAGGAAGCCACAAGTCCCCTGCTGTATCTGTCTGTGGGGAGACCAGAAAGGTGTGTCCAGGCTGGACCATGTGCACCTGTACAGCCACCTCCGGCCCCACTCAGTCTGTTGTGGCTGCAGCTCTCTGCTCCCTGGGGACAGGCAGGTGATGGATTGAGTGTGCAGGGGCCTCAGGCACTGCAGGACATTCTTCCCTCCTGCCACATGTACATGAGGTGATGCACACACCATTGCCCAGTGCAGTCAGTGGCAGCCCTAATGGCCCATGGTCCTGGGCAGCTCTCCCAATTGCTCCTCTCCTCAAAAAAAACCATTTCTGGGCACCTGGCCTGCAGTGTGAAGCAGCCTTTGTGTGATATTTTGTCAGCTACAAATAAAGGAAAAAGGCCTACATAAAGTCCTAATTGTGTCACAGAACAGGCTTTTCAGTCATCCATCTTCCTATTAAACTTGTGAATTTCAGCTACTCAGCCCTGTTGGAGTTATTTTCCCCTTCCCCTCCTTCCTCTTTTAAGCTTCTATTTATATTCTCTCAGTTGTCTCTGCCAGAAGATCTCATGTGGATACATTAGGCCTTTTCAAAAGGAAAGTTGGATTACAGCGATTTTTCTCCCCGTAGGACACAACAGCTTCATCATTCATAACAGAGCAATACACTATAACTTCATTATAGATGGCATGAAGCTGGCCTATTTAAACAGAATACTTAATGATGGTTGGGAAGGCAGGAGAAATTCAGCTCCATAGCTCTATGTGTGAAAAGAGAAACTGCATTTTTTGGTATTTTCCATGGCAGATTTCTTGATTAAATCTCTTTTCACTGGAACAACAATAACAACAACAACAACAAAAACCAAAACAAAAGAAAAAAGTGGAAGACTCAACTGACATGGGTGAAACTTATTTATTAATTACCTGGTAGTTAATTCCACTTTGTCAGGTAATTCGGTGTACCCTAACATCTAATATTTATAGCAGGAAAGGAAAGTTGGACTCCTCCATAGTGCTCAGCCTCCACTGAAACAAACTGCAGTTTCTTGGTGCTGTATGACCACAGGTTCTCATTCCTTCCTCTGGCCCACCTCAGCAGTGCTGAGCACAGAAGCTCTGCTCCTTGACTTTGAGTAGAACTGGCTGCAGACTGAAAAACACTCTTTTTGGGAAAAGGTGAGAATAAATAGCCTTCTTCAAGCTCACAGTTGACATCAGACCACAGTTTGCAGTGATGATGGGAGAGGCTTAAAAAATCCCAGTGAAAATGTAGCAAGATGTAAAAATTAATGTTTTCCCATATTTTGATAAAATTAGTTTCTCTTCTCACTCAGGTAAGCTTTCCTGGTGCTGAAAGGTGCCTAAAGTTCAGCTCTGTTTAGGCAAGTCCTCCATCTGCAGCTTGAGAGTCCACACAGATTTTTTAATTCTAACTTGGGAGAGATTTTGCTTAATGCTGGTTTACTGGTAAAACCTGTAAGAGTGGATGAAGTTTCTAATGCAGCTGAAAGTGATGATTTCCTATTCCCTCAAAAATAGGGCCATGTTGTCACAAATGAGTGTTTTGGTCACTTAAAGAATCACCAGAAAAGGATCAGCAAAAGCAGGTTTAACATGGAAGAGAAAATTCAACAAAGTTCACTGGCAAGGTTTACTCTAGTAAACCTTGGTGATTAAAGCACACAGAGAAAAAGCAAACTAAAATCTAAAGTCAATTAATCTAAAACCAAAATCAATTCCAAAATTATCCATCAGGAGCCTGGGAGGAGGGTTTGGGGGAAGTGTAAGGATAGGAAAGGGTAAGGATGAAAAGGAATAAGGGGCACCCTACCATTGAGTCACAAGGTTTACAGTGGACCCCCTTGCCAAACAGCCCCAGAATTCACCAATGGTTTGGGCCTAAAGATTTAACAGCATTTAATCTTAACAGCACTTAATCAATAGCTCAAGTTAAACAATTTAACAAAGCATTCATATAGAATTTACTAGAAGCACAACAGCAACTCACAAGCCTAGCTTACTTAAAAATCTAAAGTACTTAAGAGTCCAAGAGAGCAACATTCCCATTACATTTGTTATGGGATATTCATACTTAGACACACACAGATCTACAGGTGTCTGTACAAGGTGTATCCCTGTGAAAAATTCCCCTCAAATTCAGGGAAGCACTCACTTTGCATCTTCTGAACAGGTGAGAGGTTGAGCCTCGAGGCTTTGGGGGTATCAGCCCAGGATTTGTCGGTGTCTGGTGGTGGTCCTCCAAGAACAGCAAACCTGGGAGTTTGTGGCTCTGAGAGGCCCCACAACAAGGGAGGTGCTGGGGCAGCCCCTGTGCTCCAGGAGAGCTCACAGGGCCTCCCTTTGGACTGCTGTTTATAGGGTCACAAGAGAGTTGGCTTTAAGTCATACAATATTCCATCCTGGATGCAATTCAAGCCAGTAGCTTTCTTTGAAAGTTCAATTACAAAAATGCTGTTCCCCTTGGGCTGTTATTCAGGCAAGAAAAATAAGTGTCCAAGGCTGTTTGTAAGAAACAGGAGCTCGTTAGACAGCACTAATTCCTGGGAGCAGACAGTGCTTCTGATAAGCTCGAGAGGAGCTCTGCCCAGCTGTTTCTCAAGGCCAAGACCTACGGAACATTTCTGAGATCACAGGCCAGGGGATTTGTGGAGGGATGATGCACCATCACACAGGGCTAAGTACTCATCAGAACTTTATATCAGAAACTCTTGGGAAGATGATGGCCGTGTCCTGTGGTGACTGGCAGTGTTACAAACTGCAAATACAGTGCACTGATAACGGGGTAGGACTGCTCGTGGGAGCATCCCCATGTGGAGTTTGCAGGGAAGGGGAACAATCCTTTAACTGATATTGAACATTGCCAAAGGAAAGCTGAGGGGCTTCTCTGGAGTGGGTAGAGGGTCTGGGGTAGTAAAAAAGTACAAGGAGGAAATAGCTTCAGGAAGAACAAATGCTGTGGCTGCTGAGCACACTGTCTGGTCAGCATGCCTCATACTTTGGCCACAAGAAGGTGTTCTATCTGTCGAGGGAAAGAAAACAATTCAAGCTATTAGGACTCCCTGCAATTTGGCCTACAAGCAGTTTGGACTTAACAACTGAAAAGGAAATGTCAAAGAATGGGAAGCCAAGAGAAGCTCATCAAAAAGACATCTGGTCCTGCTGTCCTTAATGGGAAATCCCCCCTCCCTCCAGTCACCCTTTTCCTAGCCACGCTCTTTTGAAACAGTTAATGTCTGAGAAAATCCCAAACATTGCTGGAATGTATCAGTGATGAAGCTTTTGTATAGCTGAGCAGCTAAACAGCTCTGGTTTTGTTTGTGTTAGGGTTGATTGTCTTGCCTTTCATCGGTGAAAGTCATGGAGCAACAGTGGTCTAAGGCCAGCTGCAGCTGGGGGAGAATTTGGTCACCTCTTTTGTGGCTGGAATCACGAAATGCTTCACAGAGAAGCAATAAGGCCTCAGAAGAGGTACCCATGGACAGCATAATTGCAAATCATCCAAGGCAAAGGATTCATGCTCTCCAACAGAGTACTTCAGTGAGCATCTTTGCTTGGAGCAACCTAGTGACCGTGCTGTCCTGGTGACCCATCTGCCTCTCTGTTTCTTCTGGCCCTTTTTTCACTGACTGAACCCTGGCAGGCTCCCAGTGCCTTCCGGGAACCAAGGAACTGGTCTGGTCTGCTATAAGGCACCCATAGGGGTTACTTCTGGGGAAAGATTGCTGCTCACACTCCTGAGTGGGTAGCCCAGGATCTTTAACATGTTTCTGCACTCAGTATGTGGCAATGCCATTTATCACAGCCCCTCACAGAAAATCAAAAAAAGTGCAACACCACTGATCTGAAATGTCCCTGCTAACCCCAGTCTGCCAAGCCATCTTATTCCTCCATCTGTCCTCCAGGTGCCTGTACAAGTGGGGTATTTGACACAGATTCCCATCTTTCAGGAGCTTAATAAAACCAAGTTAACTCTACCTCTGACTGAACTTGGTCTTGTTGAGTAAACTCCTGAACTAGGTTTTTGCAGCATCAATAAGTGCATGGGGAAGAGAGAAATAAAAGCCTCATGAAACAACATACACATTTCAACTTTTGTTCTGCCAGATGGAATATTTTCACTGAAGAAAGGAAGAAGTCTGACCACTAGGGACTGCTGCAAATGGAACGAACAATATCTGGGGGAAAATACCTGACAACAAGCACAACTCCCCTGAAGTCAGTGGAGGGCACCTGCACACAAGTCCTCATGTGGGGTTCCCTCTGGCTTTCACCACAGAGGGATCCATAACTTTCACCATACTTTGAGTCATGCTTAAATCAGGGAAAAAGCAAAATAAATGCAAGCAAAGAGAAGAAAGACATAGCAAAGATTTAGACAAATATAGACATTAAAGACTTTGCTGATGCAAAAGGTAGGTGTAACAATCAATAATATTAATCAACAATATTAATGAAACAATGTACACCTGCTTTGTGTGCTTAGGGGAAAAAGAAGTGTTTAGCATTGCCAATGGAGAAAGGATCTTGCTACTACACAAGGTATTTAGCAAATCACTGTAATTGGTCATAGAGTTTGTTTAGGCTTCTAAATTTATTCTTGATTCCTGCTCTGTTTCATAGGAAGCAAAAGAGCTTAACGGCAATAAGTCCAGAGAAGCAGAATGACATCAGTTGAAAGCCACAGCATGGTACAGGAAAACTTTAGCCAAAAGTGCCAGTTTCACTAGCAGCCAGACTATCAATACAGCATGAATATGCAGGGGAAAAGGATTAAAACATGTCAACTATAGTATGAACCTCTGCACTGAAGGGTAGGATGTCAGCTGCATAAAAAGGGAATTAAACAAGATGAGCTTGGCGCTCCAGGCTTTTCACACCTGAGTCATCATTAATAAGCATCACTAATAATAAGAAGCAAAAAGGCAAGGAATACATGGGTGTACAGGTAGATGGCTGTTATTTTATTGACTTCAAGAGGCTCCACCAGGAAAACCAGTTTGCAAGTGTTTGCTCTACTTGAGCATAGTGGTAAACATCAAGATTTCTGCACCAGTGCTGGGAACATTAGTTCCTCATTCTAAGCAGGGTCTGAGTATTTCCCAGTTTTATTAAACCCCAGAACACGACAGCCTGTTTGAAAAATAATACTCCAAAGTATTTTAGGTACTTCCTACTGCAAGATGAAGGGGGCAAACAGGAAGAACTTGTATTCCTCTGGCATTACTATTTGTCCCATTGTCACTTGTCCAGCAATTGCCATGGGCATAGCCAGCAGTCCTAGAATTCCAGAGCATCTTTATCATGGGAGGGGAAGGAAGGGACAAACAGGCAATGTAAAGGCTCTGGGTCCTGAAGACGGGACTCCCAGGTATCTGACGTTTTGATCTTCCAAATCATCTTTAATTAGTTTGTGTAACTGGTATTATCCTTAATTACCCTTGCTCAGTTCAGAATGCCTGCTCTTCTGCTTCAAGATAGAGGCACACCTCAAAGGTTTGCAAGACCAAGGCCTACCCTGCTAGATTTTGAAAGCTATAGCCAAAAAGCAGCTGGGAAGAGCTCTAAGAGAAGTATTCCTACATGGCATATTTATTTATTTTTCTCCAGTTATTGCAGACTGCTATCTGCTTGCTGGGTTTGATGGTTCAGGCACTTGGCTTGCCTGTCTCTTTGTGTGGTGGGTATGCACTGGCAAGAGGTGAGAGATGCTCCAGCCTCAGCTTCCTTGAGTGGCAATAGCTCTCTGTCCTTGTTCTTGCATGGAGAGTTCCCATGTGGCACATGTCACTTTCTGCTCCCACAGAGATCCTCTGAGACCTGTCAACCCCACCAAGCACTGCCTGGGAGGGTAAGGACAGGAGGGGCACACAGGGACCCAAAGAGTGTCAGGACAGTGCTTTTCCATCCAGCCTGGCTGCTTGCTGTGAGCCAAGAGAACCTGCTTATGGCTATTTTCAGAAAATGTAAGGAGGGCCATATAATGGAGGCTTAGGGTTTTTTCTACAGAAACAGCAGTCACGTTTTCCAGGCTACTGTGGACCATGGATGTCAATAGTTTGTGGGCTAACAGGTCCAAAAACTGGGAAATACAGATTCTGTGAGCCTTCTGTTGGCTTTATCTAACAGGTACCAAGGAGAGCAGTTAATTTTCTAGGTAATGGTTGCATATTTTTCCACGGGAACAGTGGAGCTGCACACCCAGGTCAGGCACTTAGCCTCACTTCTTGCTACAAAGGTCCTGTAATGGGCAGGTATGGCTCCCTTGTCCCCACACCAATGTTAATTTTGAAAAGAAAATTTCCCCTATAACCCTGGTAGACTTTGTAGTTTGTCACTTTCAATGTTCTCGTTATTGATATACACATTAAATTCCTTCAGTGTCTCCAAAACTTTAGCCTGATGACAGATTGTCACCTGTGCCTCGTATTGAGGTCAGACTGGACGCTCACTTCTCCACATGTTACTAGTTGTGCACTTTGGGCACGATAATTCTGGCTGCCATGGCAGAAGTCAGGCAAAAATGTCACTGCAACCCAAGGAGAAGGACACATTCCTGTGAGACTGGCTCTGTCCAGGAGCCGGGTCCCATCAGGAAGCCTTAATGAAATCGCTGGAAAGAAGAGTGCAAATTCTGTGGCTCCGGGATACAGCTGCCCCGGGGTGGAAGGAGAACCCAGCTTTCCAGCCTGCCAGCCCAGAGCAGGGAGGAGAGCAGGGAGGAGAGCAGGGAGGAGAGCAGGGAGGAGAGCAGGGAGGAGAGCAGGG
>VXBQ01017475.1:215380-305562 GCA_013400175.1 Phainopepla nitens
GAAGCGGTGCCCGCAGTGGGGCCGGGGTCAGCTCGGGGATGGAGGGGAAGCGGTGCCCGCAGTGGGGCCGGGGTCAGCTCGGGGATGGAGGGGAAGCGGTGCCCGCAGTGGGGCCGGGGTCAGCTCGGGGATGGAGGGGAAGCGGTGCCCGCAGTGGGGCCGGGGTCAGCTCGGGGATGGAGGGGAAGCGGTGCCCGCAGTGGGGCCGGGGTCAGCTCGGGGATGGAGGGGAAGCGGTGCCCGCAGTGGGGCCGGGTGCGGAGAGCGATGGGGAAGGTGCGGGGCAGCGCGGGCAGGTCCCACCCGGGGATGTGAAGTCCCTGCGTACCTGTCCCGGGTAGGAAGGGAAGGAAAAGGAGGGAGATGTGAGAAAATTTCGCATTTTACCCGATCCGGAGATCGGGACCTTTTTTTGCCGCTTAAAAAGCGGCGTCTTGTTGCGTTTTCTGCAGCCGCTCAGTTGTCTGACATTGCCCGCTCCATCTTTCGTCCTAAACCGCCCATCTGCGGGGGCTTCCCACCCTCCCAGGCTGAGCAGGCACGACACTGAGTATCCTGTTTTCTAAACGCAAATAGTTTTGGTGGTTAGTGAGAGGGTAGGTGAGCAGCTCCCAGCTTTCTCCCTGGCAGGTCTCATCCGGGCTGGCTGTCACCCACAGCCCATTTATTTCCCCTCAATCAATGGCTCTGGCGCTTCCTGTGTGATGCTGCTTGGTCACGAGCACCGAGACTGGCACATCTAAGGTCTGTGCTGCTATGGGTACTCTTGGACACTTTTCAAACATGAGCTCTCCTTGCCAGCTGAGGGGGGAGGAGGTGGGATGAGGTGCCCGGGCAGGAGCACTCGGATGATGTGTGTGAGTGCTCTGTGATTTCTGCTCCTGTTGATGTGTAGAAACCTCCCCTGGAGGAGTTGGATCCACCACTTGTGTAGCACGGAGTAACTCTGCAGTAAATTTTACCTGTTGAGAGGAAATGTGACTCTTCTTGTAACTGCTGTTCCCCTCATGAAACTCGAACATTTAAGTGGGGAACTTGGTACTAAACAAAATGTTGTACTTACTACTGTCAAACCAGAAAGGTTTGCTTGGACCTCAGTAGATGAATTTGAGCTAATAGCTCATTTCCTAATCCTGCTTTGGTGGAGGCTCCATATGTTGAGGTATGATATTGTGTGGAGTTAACTTTTGCCAGGACTGTGTGGTTTTTTCACTGTGCAATACTTTAGCATTCTGACAGGGCTGGCACTGTGCTGCCTGTTGCATTTTGATCCTTTTCCTTCTTACAAGTGGTGCTTTACAGGCCTGATAAGCACAATAATAACACACTGCAAAAGCGATCTTAAGGATTATATTACAAGTCAAATATTGTGTAGTTGGTTTGGGGTTTTTTTCAATCCTGGCATGGTCTGCACACTTCCATTCAGTTCCAGTAGCAAAGCAGTAGATTCATTAAGATTCAGCTATGTTTTGTATATTGTCTTTTTAAATATGCACACTGCTCCCTCAGAGCAGCGGGGATGTTCTGCACATGTGTGATGAATAAATAGCGAGCGCAACTGATCGCGGAGCGCTGCCAGAGCTTTTTTTGTGTTGGTGCTGATGAGAGTGGGAGCGGGGGTGCTCATGAGGCACGGCCAGCCCTGCAGGGCAGCCACAGGTGATGGCACAGCTGGGTCAGTGCATGGGAGGTGTCCCCAGTGTGGGGGGCGACTGGGCTCACCTGGAACTGTTGGGGTCTGGGGGAAGGGTTGGGCTGGAGGAGGTGTGGGAGTTGGGAGCCTTGGGGAGCAGGTGGAGAGGGCAGACAAGTGGGTTGTTATTAATAAGCACGGGGGATATGTGCCTGTTCTGGTGGGGATAACTTGTTGATGTCTTGCTATGGGAAGTCTTCATCCTTGCCACTAGCCAGGCAGAGTGCTTGTGCAGGGAAATCCTGTAATGATAGAGGTGGATGGACTCAAAGAGGGCCGTTGAGCAATTGGTGTTCTGGGAAAACGAATTTGACTACAAGATCTATCCTGCTACTTACAAAATTAAGTTTGCAAGCATCAGCAAACAGCAGCGTCTTTCCTTTAAACATGTGCAGGGATGTGCAATAATCCAGGCTCTAAGCTGGCACGTGCAAGTGTCTCTCCTGTTTCAATGGCAGGTGAAGCAGCCACAGGAATCTGGTTGGGTGGAGCATGCAGAGCCAGGTGGGGTGGGAGGCTGGGGCTGGTGGCTGGCAGGGTGGCACCAATGGAGTGGGAAGAGCTTGGGCTGTTGGACTTGCATGGTGGGAAGTGAAGGAGAGATTGTGAAACTCCCCTGGGAATGGGTTTCCTTTCCCAGCCACTGCAAATGAGGTCACAAGGCCAGCTGCATAGAAGGACACTGCCTCTTGACTCCTCTTAGGCTGTTGAAGCTCTGAAGGATAATGTTGATGTGCACGAGGGTTTGTTTTTTGTTCTCTGCCAGGCCGCTCCAAAGAATGTCTGCTGTTGGTGAAGATGCTGTTTAAAAAGGCACCTTCTCCCTGTGATTAGGGAGTGTGTGTGAGGCATAAAGAGCAACAGATCCAACAGCCCAAGGGGACAGGAGGGAGACCTGCAGAGAGCAGGTGTGACCGAGGGTGGTCACTGTACCCACAGCTGCCTAGTGACAAGGACAGAGCTGCTGGTCTCTTGCTCTTGCTCCTCCTCTATTTCCTGTGAGTGCTCTCACCCCCTTCCCATGTGTTTTGTCTTTGAATATGGCAGCTGTCCCAACTTGTGCTCCCTGTTCTAGAGGCATTATGGCTTCTTGCCTACTCCTTACCACGCTTGTCAGACATGGCTGGCTGGTCTGTGACCAACCATCTGCAGACCCTGGGAGGAAAGAGGTGCTGAGTGCCCTGTTACTGATGAGGGGTGTGTTGGTGACACATTTACTCACCATCTCTGTCAAATCCTCTTAGACTGATACCCTTGTCACAGCAGTCATGAGTGATGCAGCCCCATGCTCATAGTCTAAAATGTCAAGAGTTCTGTAAGATTATTACTCTATTTTAAATGTGTTAGAGTTCTGTAATGGAAATCAGGGCAACTTCCAGCCCAGTTCTTCAAAGGCAAGTGTTTGGCATTCATGTTTTCCTATCTCTGTTGAGCAAAGATTCAAGCTTCACGTTCCTTGTCAGAGGGTCCTTGGAAGTGTTTGCAGTGCTCCTCCAAGGAGATGAACATTGTTTGCCCACAAAGGAGAGATTATCTTCCTAACAAAAGCCAACAGGTTAATGTTGATAAAGAGTAAAATGGTGACTTGGTAGAAAGAAGTGTTTGCTTGCTAAGTTTTAACATGTTTTAACTGGGAGAGGAAAGGGGGTGGGTCTGTTTAGGACTAGGGCATGTGTTCTTTTCCACATGTTCTTGCACATACAAAGGGATATGCTTGAGGTTAAAAAGTGGAGATATGGATGAAAGACATGAGCTCTGGTAACAATCTGAGGTGCTTTATAAACTGCTGTTAATCAGAGTTGAAAATGGATTGACTCATATGAACAAGATCTTGGCTCTCTGCAGACATATGTGGATTCTCCTCAGCTGATTGTCCACACAGCTGTTGCTTAACTCATTGTCTCGGTGTGGCAACTGGAGAAAGCAGGGCAATGTACTGCTCTGTGCCAAATCGAGTACAGCTTTCAGCTGCTGGGCTGAGCCTTCTTTTAAATGCAGATGAAAATTAGTGTCATGCATAACCTCATAACATACACAGTAGCCCACTTATGTGAGAGGGACCCTGATTGGTTTTGGAGAATGGAATGGACTCTGTTGGGGAGTAGGCAGCAGGAGTGCAGAGTTATTGACTCTGCAGGGCTTGAGGACATGAAACCTTTTTTCTATGACTGAAACCACAGCCTGTCTCAAACATTTGCCATGCCCACCCTTCCAAACCATCCCACCTGTGCCAGTATAGTACTTCTGTCTCTTCTAGCACAGCTGCATTTCTTGTTTAAACAGGGCACATGAGGATGCTCTGAGTTGTATTATGTGCACACAAGGCTCTCCAGTGCCTTTCACACCAGGACAGGCTCACTGCACATGGGCTGTAGGGGTGGTGGCTTCAGCCCCATCTCATGAGCAGTGATGGCCCTTGGGAGGTGTATGTAACTGCCAGGTTTGGGTGGTCCTTTTGCTACCCCCAAAATGATCACTGGGGCTGGCTCCATCTCTTGAGAGTATGGGGCAGGGATCCATGCAGTGAAGGGCAGGGGAGCAGTACCCCTGCTGCTCTGGGGTCTGTGCTCCATCTCTGTCACTACCAAAATTGCCAAGAGCCCTGCTCCTAAAGCCAGGAGAGAAGCTTTCTGCCTAAGAGAAGAGAGAAAAAAAGAGGATAAAAGCTAGTTCACAAGCTCTGAGCCTTTGGGCATCTGCTTTTGGAATGCTCTAGACAGGGCATGAGCCCTTCTTTCACCTTTGCCTGTAAGTAAGTCTTGTTCCCCTTCCTCCCCACACCTTCACCTCCCCTCGAAGCTGCTCTGTGTGCCTGGCTGGGGACTGGAGACACTGCCTGAATGAGTTTATTGTTCCTGGGTCTCACTGATCGCTTTCATTGAACGCCCACAGCCAGGAACACAGGGAGTGTCTATGCAAAAATGCTTGTGCTGCTTTATGCTGGGGCATGGCTGGTTCTCTCGGCTCCCAGCAGCGATGGTGGGCTGGGGCCAAGCAGGGAACTGGGCAGCTCATGTCACCCAGGCTGTGCACGAAAGCTACACAGGCTTTAAAAGCTGAATTCTGGGCATTGGCTCAGCTGCATACTTGCTCCTCAATGTTTCTATCTCAACATAGGTATGAAGGATTTAGTGACTTGACTCAATCCCTTAAGATCTCATGGCAAATTCAGGACCTGAATCCCAAGCTTCTTTATGAAAGGCCAATGCTGTCCTTGCAACCATCCTCCCTAGATCAAGGGAAATTAGGGATGCCATTCTTTTGAGAAGTCTTTGTAAACTCTAATTTGCTGTATCCTCTGGAAAGGCAGGATTCATGCAGTGCAGGGAAGTGCATCTTCAGGCAACAGCAACCAGAGAGCCCAGAGCTTTAGGGGATGTCTTGGGGAACCAAAAATAAGAGGTGCACCTGTCATCAAAGGGGATGCAGAGCATGTGCACCCAGGGCATAGGTGTTCTTCTTTGAAGCTGTCTGGCTGAAGCACAGATCCAGACCCAACAAGTGATTTGGGATCCTGCAGTCACACAGCCAGTTTGATGACCTGCATATTATTGTTTACTTCATCTTGGAAGTTGAGTCATTTGTGCTTTTCTTTTGGGTCAACAGACAAGACAGACCGGTCCAGTCTGTGCTGCAGCCTGTCAGCACAGCTCTGTGGGTCAGAGATGTGTCTGTCAGGGCCTTGTTCCAAGGAACTGCTGGTGCAGGTGTTCATACAGGTGCTGCCACTTTCTGGACTGGAGCTGCTGGATTGGTGGTGGACTGAGGAGAAGTGTCAGTGAGCTGGTGAATTCCCTGGCAGTAGCTGAGAGAAGGCATTTCCATTGTAAGAGCTATGCTGCCCTGTGAAGAAGAGGGGTTAAATTTGGGAACTTCTTGCTGTGTGCTACGGTGCATGGCTAAAAACCTGGTGTGAACTGGAGGAATGCCTGTAGAAGTTCCCAAACGAAAAATCTGTTCGGAAGTGTTCAGTAGGAAGCCACCAATCTCCTGGTACCCGACGTTCTTATTTTAAAAAAAAAAACTAATAAAATTCCTTGAACCCAGGGAGCAGAGCTTTAGGAGGGGAAAGCCTCCAAAGCAGGTAGGAGTTGCTCGGGGTGGCCGGAGGAGCCGAGGCCGTGGCGGGGCTCAGCGCGCGGCGCTGGTGCGGGCCCTTGAGCGAGGCCTTCAAACTCGGCTCCTCGCCCCGGGTTTGGAACAGCCGGGGCTGCAGCCACCCACACTGGTTTGGCGTGGGGCTGGTGGGCCAGGCTGGGAGAGCAGCCCTTGCTTGAGGAGCTGGGAGTGGGGCAGTTCCCCACAGGGAGGGATTGTGTCCCCATCCCGAGGCGTGTCCTGGTGCTGTGGAGGGAGGCCTGGGAAATGCGCTGGGTTGGTCTGAAGTTCCAGGGACAAGAGTTGGGACTTACTAAAATACATTTCCCCTCTGCCCCTCCACTGACCTGTCGCTCTCTCCGTGGGCAAAATTCCATAGAAAACAAGCCTGAGGATGGTTTGGAGCATGGCAACGTTGTCTTTGGTTCCAAACAGCTCTGTCTGGAAGTAAATATCTCAGAATTAGCGGATCAGACTGAAACTCCCACGTAATATACAGACTTGGCTGCTTGCAATTTAACAAAAGTATTTCCCCTCCTTGGGTGGACTGTGCTCTGTGTTGCATAAAGATTTTCTGATTTTTTTCTTTTTTACACTTTGGATCTGCTTAGGGTAAAAGTATAGCACAAAGCTTAGAAAAAGCCTGGGAAATAGGGATTCACAAGTCGTAGCTGGCAGTTTAGCCTGTGGGCTTCTTATTCGTGAGTATAGGAATCTCCTCCAGAGATAACCAGGAGCAGTGGCTACCTCCAGCACTAGTGTGATTCATGTGGGGTTTTTTTTACTTCCTTTTGTGTTGTAGGAGACTGAAATCTTTTTAAAAATACCTTTACATTCTCGATCTTGCTAATAATTAATGAGACTTTCCAGAGCTGGCACTGAGTTTGGGGTGTAGAGGTGGGCAGCTAAGCAGTTGGGATGCTTTTTGAAGAAGTTTGCATAACACTTTGGCAGCAGTCCTTTGAAAGAGGTGGGTCTGAGCCAGGAGATTCTTATGGTTCATGCTCAAGTTGTGGCTCGAGCCCTTCCCTCTTGGACTGAGTGAAATGGGGAGCAAGTCTTGGTCTGCTGCAAGGAGGGGATCTCTGTGCTGCAGCCTGTGTGTGTTCTGAGGCAGCCAGCCCAGGCAGGTGGCGAGGGGAAGTGTGTGTGCAGCTCCTGTGAGATGAGATAAGGTATCTGCAAAGAGATCTCTGATCCAAAGTCGCTCTGCAGATCTCGTCATTGCTATTTGTCACTGCAAAGTATGACAACTGTTAAGGCTGGGAAGAAAGAGCTGGCTTGCAGAGAACTTGAGTTGCACAAGGTTATATGATGTCACAAGTGGCTTTTGCTGAAAGTTCTCCACAAGTGTGTGTGAAATTTGGGGCTTTCTTCTGCTGAGGAATGTAACCAAGCCAGCTGCAGCCCCACAGCCTTCCAGTAGCACTGTCAGTTTGTCATCTCTGGAAGGAGCCCATGTGTTTGTTCAAACCCTTGTGTTTGGCAAGTCCGAGTGCCAAACAGCTCTGACTTCTCATGGTCCTGCTGTGAATGAGCTGAAATCAGTAGAATGCAGAGAGACTTTTTGGTACCTGGTGGTAACAGGTAAGTGGTTGCAGCAGTTAGGGGTCCAACACTTGTAGTAGCAAAATAAAGTCTGGAAGTTGGGGCTGACTTTAAAAGTGGACATGTGGCCAGCCCAGACCTGTGACAGCTGGAGGCCGTCTGCTCCATCCATCCCATCAGCAGCTTCATCCAGGCTGCTTGGCTGGGGAGCACGTCCTGCCTCCTTTGTCTAAATCCAGCATCTTCAAGGATCTTTTGTGTTCTACTGCAGTCTCTAAAAATGTGCCACGTAGTCTTGAATGGTAGGGATGTCTGCTCTTTTTATTGCCATACTTTCAGACTTCTCCATGGCTCTGGGGAATGCAGCATCAGGCAGAGAGCTGGGATTGTAGTGTACAGTTGCACATCTGCTCAAGGACTGCCTGATCTTTGTAGCTGCTGAAATGTGATGAAGAGAACACTCAGACTAATTGAGCTCAGTTAGCAAAGCAGCTGAGCTGTCTTTACCTTGCTGTGGTTATCTGGGCAGAGGGGTGGGATGTGCATTCATATCACCCAACTGCAGCCAGGTTCGTGGTCCCTGTTGGGACACATGCACAAGGGTGCATCTCTTCTGTGTGTGAAGTTGTACAAACTAGGTCCGAGTGGAGGTGCCAGGCAAAGGCAGGCAATCCTGGCTGCTTCCAGTGGTCAGGAGCCCTCCTCCCCAAGCCTGAAGTCACAGACAGCTGGGGGCACACTGGACACAGTGGCTCTGGCTTCACCATCCACTGCAGCAGGGGTCTGGAATCTACTGAGCAGCACAGTGGCTACGTGCTTTTTCTCCTGTATTTTTTCAGTCCATGTGGGTCATTTACCTCATCTGGAGCACGTTGCACTTGGTGCCTGCAGCTCTAGGTGCAGCCAATGCTGGGCCTGCAGGTGCTTTTGGAGTTCAGCAACCTCACCTGTCTCGTTGGAAGATGGTCACAAGTGCCCCAGTGCAGTCACCAGTGAAATGTGGGTGGTTTGGGTTTTCTCTCACACCAGTATTTGTGCTCCACACTTACTTGTGTCTTGCTCTTCTGAGCAGCAGTGTCAGAGCTGAATGTAGTTGTTGGTGAGCCTGTGCAGAGTCACAGTGACCTACAAGCCAGTGACCTCTGGAACAAGTCAGTCATGTCTGCAGAGCAGCCTCTTCACCCTTCACCCACCACCTCCTTCAGCCAGGCTGTGAGAAAGCTGTAGGAAGACATGAGGACTAAACTTCTCATAATAAAGGTTACTGGATTCTGTCTATAACTTAGGTAATTGTTAAAATCATTAAGGAGTTAATAATATAATCAGTTTCTGCTAGCAAGGACCTGTCTTGTTTCAATGCAAGTCAGCTACCAAACTGTTTAGCAAAGCAACACTTGTAAATGATTTACTCTTGAGTTAAGCATGGTATTATTTTCTATATACACAGGTTTTCATTACTGCTTCAACTTTTTTCCATTTCCTCTCTGCCAGTTATATTACAAGATACACACACATATCTATGCACAGTGTCTCTCGCCTTTCTCTAATGAGCAATGCTAGCTGATGATATTATCTATTGCCTACGTGCCACATCAGTTTAATTTGCTGTAGCTAGAGCTTTGAAATTGTCCCCTTTGTGAGATGATGCTTCTCGAAAGCTAGGTTGTCTTCCAGGTGTTGAAAGGAATTATTGACTTGTTTGGTGCTGGATGCCCTAATGCAGTTTTGTGCAGACCCTGTAACTCATAAATTTTGTCAGAAAATTATCAATGCTCCAAGTGTGGTTTGGCTTATGTTTGAGTCTATGTGAACTCCAAGGTCTGGTTCTAGGGAAATTCACCAGTAAATCAATGATGAAGTGCATTAATTATGCCAACATACACTCTATTTCTGGGATACTGAACTGTAGTTCTGTTACTGACGGTGATCCACAGCCCTGGAGTAACTGCTGATGTGGTCTGTCATCTGAGCACTTGGATCATGGTAGCTTGTCACACTCTCAGCTCAGTGGGCTCTTGCTTTGATGACCAGCATATGCCAAAGTACTGATGGACTCTCTTTATATGGATTACACAGGTCTGTACTGAGCCAGTGTAAATTGGCAATGTGTGGAGCAGAGCAGGCCTGGGTGCAGGTGCTTGAAGCCTGTGCCTGTTGGCATCCTGCACTGGTTAACTTCTGTGAGTGTAGTTTTCCTATCAGGTTGTTTGAACAGATGCTCTCTAAGTGTAGAAGAGATCTATTTCTGGAAATTGAAGTGGGAGTTGGCAGAGTGGGGGGAAGTGAAATGGCAATCAAAATTCCCATACTTTATCCTAAAGGCTGAATTCCCACGTCTGGCTGAGAGGAGAAACAAATGCTTTCTAGACCCAGGAGGCTCAGCATTCCCCAAAACAGAATGATTTATTTTTAATTCTGATAGTTCACTGGAGCTCTTAAACCAAAAGAGCAGTGACAGTTTTATTATACTGCTTAGAAATAAAAAAGCAAGCTTTGGGCGATACTGAGGTTGGAAAACCTGAAGTGCTGTAGGAAGGGAGGGCAGGTTCATCCAGACATTTGACCCCTGCTGAGTTCAGCCCAGCCAGAGCATGGCCTCAATTGCAGGGGCAGCAGCCAGAGTCAAGGTTTGACTCTGGCTGGAAGTCTGTGTTGAACAGCACAGGATTTCACATTCGCATTTCTTTGGATTGGCTACGTCAGCCTTCCTTCAATTCTCTGGCCTGAATAATGGCATCCCCTAAGCTTATATGCTGGGTTGTTGTTTTTTGTTTTTTTTTTTTTTTTCATTTGGTGCTGTTACCATTTCAGCTATGGTCAGTCTTTTATTCTTGTGATGGTCAACTACAGCTCCCACAGGAGTGCCAAAGCCATGGGAGTTGACAGGAGCACAGATGGGTGTTGGGCACAGAGCATGGAACTTGTGTGAGAGGGATTGAAGATCATAAATAGGGTGTTCTATTAGTGCTTTATCCCCTGTTACAGGGGATGAAATGGACCATCCTTGTAGTTGACACAGGCTGTTTGCTGTCTCTGAAATTGGCATTGCCCCAAAACCAGGATAAGAGCCATGGACTGTTGGGTACCACATCCAGGTCACACATTCTTACACCTTTGGCTGCTTGGGGTTTCCATTAAGAAATTTGTAGGTCTGGATGGTGCTCCAATGCTTTCTTTAAGGTCTTCTTCTAACATTTAACCCTGATCAGACAATCTCACTCGGACATTCTGATAAACTGCGAAATCTTTGCAACTTGCTTTTGTTCCCATGCTGGATTGAGGTTTTTGTTGGAAATGCTCTGTTTCCAGCATATGTTCTTGTTTTTCCTGATAAACATGCATGTCTGTTGGCCCACATTTAGATGAGGTGGGAAGGGCCAAATTAATTCCTGGTGTCATTCCAGCATAGTCCATGGGCTGACCACAAAGATCAGATTGGGTCTAAGATTTACACTGGGTTGACTGCAAGTTTTACCAGTTTTTACTGTTACATTACTTAACTGTATTTCTGGTGCAATTGATAAATATGCCTTTGAATTTAATATAATTAAAGCTGATTTGTGATAGAGGAGGGATGTAGAGCTGACAACTCCTTAGCCAAGCAGACATGCTCAGAATTCCAGGTGCTAATAGCACTGACGTGGCTGACCCTTGCTCCAGACTAGGATCTGGACTGTGTTAGTTATTTGGACCATGAAAGATGAGGAGATTCTACCACACTGGAGACATGCTTTATGAAAATGCAGCCAAATCATCTGTGGACACTTCAGCAAGGTCATCTTTGCCTTGTCTGATCCTCCAGGCTGAAGCCTTTCCAGCTTCTGATGAAATGGTGCTCCTGGGAATGCTTGCTTATCCCAGATTCTGGGATGGAATTTCAAACTTTCTCTCACCCGTTGATTATATGGTTGCCTTTCCTCATTCATGGAGTTGCTTTCTGTTTGTTATTCACAAATGTGCAGGCCTGCTCTGCCATCATACTGACAGAAGGAAGGAAAATGTTCCGTTTTGAATATGGAAAGGGAGTTGCTGCTTAGCACAGACAGAACTGGCTTCTAGATGAAAGAGTCAAATACCAAACTGTTTTGTTTCAGTTTGAGCAGGACAGGCTTTGATCTAGAGGAGATGACTCAGTCAGTAGCAGGGAGCAATTCTTTATAGTGCGTTTAGAAATAAAACCTGAAGATTTAGGCTGTGATGGCTTTGACACATCAGTCATAGCATGTATTATGTGAAAATGAAAACCATAAACATCTGAAATGAAGTGTGGAGGCTTTTCTGAAGAGAGAAAAAAAATATTTCTGATATTGGTTGCCAAGAGTTGTCCTCAAGTCAGAAAGGACTGGCGGTGGGGTAAGATCATTCCTATTGAGATAGGAATAATGAGCAATGTGGACAAAGCAGGAAGGGGAAAGACTTCCTGCAGCGCAGCTCAAGCCAGAGGTTGGGGCCAGGATGAAAGTTGGGATCTCCTGGCTTCAAGTCAGGCTCCGTAATCCATCTCTGCTGCTCGCTCTTCACCCTGCCTCGATGTATCATCCCCTCTGTCACCTTTCAGAGCGCTCTGGATCAGAGGGCGGCCGCGGTCAGACCCCGCTCAGTCCCTGGGCTGACTCCACTTGCACAGAGCAGGGATGGCCAGATTCCTGCTACTGAGTGCTTTTATCTGGAGCCAGGTGACCGGCCCCGATCAATGCAGCTGTGTTTTGTGGCACTGCAGCTGGCCAAACAAACACAGCTGGAGCGCGGCTGGGTCCCTGCGCCTGCTGCACGCACACGCGTGGGGTGAGAGCTGGCTGGCGTGGCCAGTGTCCTGGGGACGTGGTGAAACACGTCTGGCTCCACACAACGGGCTGCTGGCAGTCCCCAGTGTGAAAGCCAAGTGTCACTGGTGCTCAGTATTTCTGCAGCTTTATTCTACATCCAGCCCCTGACCTTTGTTTCGTTCTGTGCCTCTGTCCTGTGTAGGCTAAGAACAAATGGGTCTCTACCTGAAGCACGTTTCTTGGTTCTTTTTGGTGGCTGCATGCAGGAGATGATGGCTTCTTTGGCACAGTTGCTTTGTGAAGTATTCTGCTGCCAGCAGTTTGTTTCTGCTGAGGCTGAGGAGTTTATTTCTCCTCAGCCTCATGATCTCACCTTCTCATCTGCACCGTCTCTGGTATTAGTTCCCCTTCTCAGCAGCAGACAGCTCTTGACTTTTCACAAGGTTATTATTCTGCTGGCTTGACTTGACAGTCTGGACAGTGATGGGAGCAGGAGCAGGGTGCTGGGGCAGGGAGCCAGTCTGGTGGGTAGCAAAGCTCTTTCAAGGGGGCTCAGTTGGGATGCTGAAGATGTGCAGGTCCTTCAGTGATGCCTGGGAGCAGGACTCACCCGGTCTGTCTTGTAGCCCTGGTCATAGAATTTGTTACAAAATAGGAGCCTGGTTAGGTGGCCCAAGCTGTGCAGGTTTGTACGTGACATACCTCCTCCGAGAGAGACAAAAGATCCTTTAGGTCATTTAGTTCATCTTGTGGTCTGGAAAGTGTGCATCTTCTGGTGTTCTCCCCGTTGAAATTAAAAATATTCCCAGTGAGGTGACTTGCCCCAGTTCTTCTAAGGATTATTTCACGTTCTGGAAGGTCCTGTTACTCTTACGGGTGTGATGTATAAGGGCATCAGATTACTCAGATTGGATGTATATCATGGAAGAATCAGATAATTTCCTTGCTTGGCATGGCAGACAAAAAGCCATTTTCACTGATGCCAAAGAACAACCAGTGCTGTGATGTGAGAGCTGGAGACAGAGTGTCTGTACCAGGAGATATGTTGGGGATGCAGCTACCCACATTCCATGCTGTCACCAAAGCAGAGCTGTCCTGGCTCTGGGTCACAGCCAGCCTGCCCTCAGCAGGCAGTGGCTGTCCCACTCTAATGTCATTTTGCAATGTGTCAGGCTGGTGTGAGAGTGAGAAAAGAGGTTGTGCTTGGAGAGGGGTCAGAAGCTCAAGGCTTGAAAACAGAAAGTGTTGAGAGTGTGGCTGGAGGGCAGCAAGGTGCTGGCCAGGCACTGGCTGAGCTTCAGGCAGGCACCAGGGACTACCCATGACAGGAGAGCTCTCTGCTCCCTGCAGCTCCTGGGGATCCAGGACAGCCCCACCAGCCTCTGGCAGGGTGTGCAGGTGAGGGGCTGTCCTCTGGCAGGTGTGGAACAGGGCTGAAGGACTGTGTCCCTTCCTCAAGGAGAAAGGTGCAGGGTCACAGGTGCTTTCATCCTGGCTGTGTGGGAGGGAGGTGGCACCTGCTGTCCATCCTGCAGCAGAGAGGGCTGAGAGCTCCCAGATGTCATCACATCCTTCTCTTCCTCTCCAACTTCTCTTTGCACATGCCATTATGATGATTTGTTCTGCTGATGCATTTCCAGGAACTAACACCCATTTTCAAAGACCTGCAGAGACAGAAGGAATTCCTTTCTGTAAAGGAACAGATGGTTAATTTTATAATTTAATAGTCTTACTGTGGACAGTGGCTCTCCTGCCACAGAAAAGACTTCTTCAACTCAGAGATTCTTCTTTTAGATTATGTCTTTCCCTTGAATCTCAGTCTTTTCAATAGAATAGTTTAAAATGTGTTTTTGATGTTCCCTTGTTCCAGTTTGCTCCTGTCTTGAGTGCATAGAACTACCTTTGCTATAAAAGAAGATTGTGAAAATTAATGGCTTTGCCCAGTGGCATTGCATGACTGTTAAAGGAGAAACATTTTCTTGTGAGTAGCACTGGAAATGTATATGTTCTCAAAGAGACTGGAAATGTGGGCTCCAGTCCTCCAGGAAACAGACTGAACCAGAGGTGTGACTGGCTGTTTTCTGAGTGAAGCTGCGGGGGGACCATGATAGTTTTACAGAGATTCCTCTCGGCTGGGTGGGACACATGCAATGTGTCGAATTTGAGAAATGTGAGGATTTTCATCTGCATCCATAAGACTATAACCTTTACAACCAGCTGGGGTTTTTAGACAACATTCAGGTCTCATAAAATTGATGTTTATGAATTACAAATAACAGTAAATCTACCTAAAGACTTGGGTGCCATAATGGTTATTAGCTACGCTTAATGTATATTGTAACAGAATGTAACTTCACTCCAGAATAGGTGTCAATCCTTGAAGCTATAGTGGTGGCAGTATGGTCATGAAGGTCTCTTAGGTGGAATGAAATTGATGTGATAAACATATCAGGAAACAAAAAACCAAAAAATCTGTAGAAATTTCTGCTTGCAGCAAAGGCCATAATTTTTAAGCCTAGGACAAAGAGATAATAAATTATAAATTCAGCAGGGAACAAGGAAGTCATGTAGCAACTGCAAAAGATCCAAACATATGGAAAATTCAATTCTGTGGAGAATTAAGTCACTGTTATGTAATCAGGATCAATGGAAATGAGCTGATGTCAGTATTGGACTGGCTTAATGCATGGGTGGAAAATTGTGTTGTCTCAGAGAGACCTGCTAATAGGAGTGGAAGCTCCACGTATGTCACATGTCCATTAGCTGTTGGTTTTTTTTACCTGGGGGGGGCCTGATCCATACCCAGCAGAAATAAATAAGCTTTCCACTAACCCAAAACTCATTTGGGGTCTGAAGGTAGAAGATCTATATAAGGTGGCAAACAGCAAGAGCCTGGGATGCACATGTACCTCATACTGGTTGTTCAGGGTGAAATTTACCCCTTTTTTTTCCCATCTGTCTGAACCTTTTGCATTGCAGGTTACCTGTCTGTCCCTCCAGGCTGGGCCACAGTGGCCTTGTAGCCTTGGAAAGGCCCTGCCCAGGTAGGGGCCCGAAGCCCCCAGCTGGACTGGAAAGGGCAGGTCCTCTACCTGGCAGGAGGAGAGAGGAGTGTCCCCTGTGCTCAGGGCAGGGGACTTCAAAAGTGTTGGACACCCACAGCATTGCAAAACTGCCCAAAAGCCCTCCTGACCCTCCTATGGCATGACTGTGATCCTGGGAGACACAGCATGTGGTGGGGAAGGGTGCAGAGCAGAAGAAAAGCTCCTGGAAGAGGGCAGGCAGCCAAAGCACCTGGCAGGGTCCTGTGCTTGACGTTCTGTGTGACAGGGCTTGGCAGCAGCAGCAGCTGAGCTTGGAGCTTGTCCCTGAAAATAAGCCATGATTAGCCTGGCAGCTGTGCAGGGAGCAGCAGAACCTGCTCCTAGGCATGAGCACGCTCTAGTTGGTGTCACTGTCCTTGGGAAGGAGGGGCAGCAGTGCATCGTCCTGGGTGTGCACGTTGTGTGCTCTGGGCAGTGTGAGGGAATTGGCAGCACAGGAGTGCACCCTGCCAAAGAGCCCTCCTCCTGGAAAAGTTGCTTGGGTTCAGCACTGGCTGTCGGGCACTTTGCTGGTCCTGAGAATCCAGCTGAGCATCCTTGCTGCTGGTTTGAGAGCCAGGAGGAAGTTTTGGGGAGGTTCTGAGTGTGGTGGTTTTGTGAGGATTTTTTAATGGCTGGTTGGTTGGGTTTTGATGGCTTTCTTTTTTGGCTTGTAAGTGAGGATAATGGGGAGGATGGAGCATGTAAGGGTTTAGTGAAAAGTGCATGCTCTGGGTACCTAGGACACTGTGGCATGGATTAGGACATGCACTGGGACTTACTGAAGGTGAGTTTGAGTGATGAGCATATTAACTAGAAGAGACCCTCTGCTGGGAAGCAGTGGGCTTCGTGAGAGACTTTTCCCCACTTGAAATAGGTTTGATATTCTGGAGTCTTACTGTGTATGAAAACATGCCTCTGAATCAACAGATTAGGGAAAAATGTCAGCTGTTAAACGTTAGTGGATGGAACTGTCACATGAACTGAGTGTGTGGGTGGTTTCGAATTAAGACATGCCAGAGGTAGGGAGAGTAAAGAGATAAAAAGTGGTGGGAAAGTCTGACCTTGACTGTTTCCAGTCCAGTGGGAGCCTGAAGGGCAGGTTGAAGCGAGTGAGGTTTCTAAGTGGGTCATCAGAGTGGAGGACCTGAGTTGCTAAACACTGCTCAGGCACTGGAAAGGGGAGCTGCAGTACCTGCTCTTCCCTAGCCAGGCACTGCTGCTGGTTGTTCTGTGCTGGCTCTGACAGTCAGACCACCCTCCGAGCTGATTCATCTGGCCAGCCTGATGGGGAAAAAAACACCCACAAAACAAAACAAAAACCAGATCCTTTTGTTGCTTCGTGTTATCTTCCCCTGAATGAGAATTGATGTGACTCATCATCAGCTCATGGGGGACACCACTGTAAGTGCAAGGAAGGGCTGAAGCAGTGCAATCAAAGGCAGGGAAAAGGAAGAGGACAGAGTAGCACTTGGATCTCAGCAGCTCTATGGGTTCCTTGTTTGGAAGGTTTATGGGTCTGTGAAATAACCTTGATGTTGTTTCCCAAAGTGAATTTATTGAAAAAATACAGAGGAGACAATGACACAAAGAGAGAAAGCAGTTCCTTAGACATTTTTTTTTTTTAGACATTCTTAGACATTTCTTTAGCATTTCTAGAAGGCCTGTTTATCTTAACTCAAGAAATATTCTCTGTGATATGGAATAATCTCTCCTAAAATGATGTTAGATAGGTGAAGACAATCCTGGCTTTGTGAGCAAGGTTAAAGTGATAGTGTCAACTTCCTGCCCAGCAGCTTTGCAAATTCATTGCAAGTGGCCAGTGTCTTTCCTGAGAAACAGCTGCACAGAAATTTGGAAGGAAAAATATTTTATTCCTCACATTTTGGTGGATTTGAGGCTCACCAGCTGGTTGAGGAGCCTGCCAAGGCTCCACACTGTTGTGGAAATGTACAGTAACTAGGCATAAGTAGCTCTAAGCCCTTTTTGGACTGAGGGGTGAAAATGTCTTAATGCTGGGAAGCTGTTGAATGTCTTTTTCAATGTAGAAATAAAGCAGAAAGGAATTGTGCTGCCTTTGCCAACAAATAAACTCATTTCAAGGAATTTACTGTCCCTGTTTCCACAGGACCTCTTATGCTCTGCCCATCGGCTGGAGCTGTCCAAGCCCTCCTAGGCCCTCATGATGTTAATGTCTGTGTTTGAAATACAATTTTCAACCTGAAAAAACTGCTTCTTAAATTACATTTTTTGGCAGATTGTATACATAATTTGTGTTATTTCCATCTGAGAACCAAATTCTCAGAATATTGATGCAAATCTCTCACTGACTTCAAGGAAACTAGGCCCTAGATCTGTCAGTCTAGGTTAAACCAGGAAAGACATACAGGAGATCTCTGTCAAAATGACTTTGTGCTAGCAAATGCAATTTCTATGTTTCCCTGAGTAAACTATTCTGATTTTCTTTTTTTCAGCTCTCTTCCTACCCCAAAATGGAGAAAAGTTTATATGAAGTATTTTGACTGCTGTAAAGCAAGGATTTTGTTAGCTGTACATAGAAAAGAAATACATTTGCCCCAGTCTTAAAGCCTGTCTCTGAATGGAAAACTGGATATTTCCTGGCTTAGAAGTCAGTGGGGGTACTCAGCTGTGGGGAAGGTCTTGTCCCACTCAAATGTGTGCCCAGACTGGGATGTTATGGTCCAAGGGGGCTGTGGATGGGTGGGCTAGCTGATAGGTAAAGAACTGGCTAAGTTTTGGGGCTGAAGAAGAAAAAAGATTGTGGTTTGTGTTTCTACCTGAGCTCCTGCCTTTGGGGTGTGTAGGGGGAATGTTTGGAGGCCATATGAACTGTGTTTAGCCATTTTGTGAGTCCTGCATGCACATCAGGACAGAGGGTTCAAGACTGCTCTTTTCTGTCGCCAGGAGCTGCTCATGTGTGGCTCTCACAGTGGGGTAAAGGTTGTGGGGGCTGTCAGTGTAGCAAGAGTTCTCCAAGCTGACTTCCTTCCTCTGGTTGGAGCAGGTCAGCCTGCTTGTAGCAGCCCTGTCCATCCGTGAAACTCGGATCAAGGCTTTAATGTGGAGTGAATTGTTCTCTTGGGATGAAGCTCAGGCAAGAGGCCAAGAGGCCAAGACTTTAACAAAGAAGCATCAACCTGTTTGTATGATTTTTGTATACACTATACAAATCTTCTGGACAAGATGTTCTTCTAACCCCGTGAAAAGGAAGGCCAAGAGAGAAAGTCTGATGGATTAGTGGGGAGGCATTCAGATGCTGCCAAAATGGTGTGATGTAACTTGACACAGTGCCAGTGTTTCTGCTGTAAACTGAATGCAGGTGAATGCTGATTAAAATGAGCCTGCATAGTATCTATCTACAGCATCTGTTGTTTGGTTTAAGGCAGCATCTAGAAATACAGGTGAGTGAACCAGATTCTGTCTGTCTGATGATATATAGGTATTCTTATCTCTGTGTTTTCATCCTAAAACAGAAATACAAACAACCCAGAGATATACAATGTTGCTCGCTCTAAATAACCCCAAACACACCTTACTATTTATGTTTGGGGTTTGATGAGTAGACAGCTTGGGAAAATGTTTGCTTTATTTACTCCATCTTATCATGTCACAGTCTTGATTTGTGTAAAACTCCAACAACAAGCTTGGTAAGTGAAGAGAGAGCAGTGGGTGTTTACTGACTTTATTTCAACACTCTCCCATAATATCCTCCTAGGCAAACTGGTGAAGCCCAAGAAGTGAGGTGAGGCAAAAACTGGCTGAGCTGCCATGCTCAATGGATTGTGACTGGAGACGCAGAATCCAGCTGGAAGCCAGTCACTTCTCCACCTGCATTAATGACCTGGTTGAAGGGGCATTTTTGTAGGTAACACCAAACCAGGAGGAGTGGCTGATGCACCAGATGGTTGTGCTGCTATTAGGAAGGGCCTCACCAGCCTGAAGGAATGAGCCAACAGGGATCTCCTGAAGTTCCAGAAAGAAGGGCAAAGTCCTGCCCTTGAGGAGGGATAACATGTTGGGTCAGCCAGCTGGAAGGCACCTCTGCAAAAAGCCTCTTGGTGGACACTGAGATGAGCATCAGCCAGCAGTGTGCCCTCATGGCAGCAGGCCAGCAGCCTCAGGGGAGCTTGCATTAATCTGGGAGCACGCATTAGTGCAGTCCCAACACATGCTGGTGTTTGATACACCCTCGGTAACAGGACGAATTTTTAAACAAATTCTGCAGTGCTTCTCCATATTGGCACAATCTCTGTCAGTCAAGAGAGTTTTAGCTTCTTGGAGCAGGGCCTGTGTTCCTGTAACACATGGCACAGCTGCATAGATGAACAGCTTCTGCTGGGTCTGCTTTTGAAACACTCTAGGTATTTGTGAATTTGTGGCTGTAAAAACTATTCTACAGATGAAAATGTTGAGTGTTGACAGTGTACTGTCAGGCTGGAAGATGAGGCTTTTCTGTGCTAATGGATTTACTGCCTCCCTGATTTTCTCCAAGCGCTGCTAAGCGTGTCATGCCGAAAGGTGGTTTCATTAGCAGTTCTGCTTGGCTGGGGGAAAATCGCTCCCTTTATTTATTTGGTTGGTTCAGCATGAAGTCTCTCTTGGCAGGTCAGTCACTTCCCAGGCCCTCCCCAGCTGCTGTTTTCCATTCCTGTGCTGTGAAGGAAAGGTGAGCTCCCAGCCCTGGCCAGCTGTGGTTGATGTGGGCAGAGCTGTTGGCCAGGTTACGCTCCAGTCCAGCCAAGCACAGTGTTTGCCATGTCAATCCTCCTTGGCTGCCCTCTGCTTTTGTAGGTCTGGAAGTGTCCCTAGGATGCTCCTCACCGGAGTGGCTGGCACATTAGGTCTCCTACACCCACTGGAGTTCAGCTGGGAAGGAAGGACTTCTAGTGGAAAGGAACATCTGTTACTCCTTAAGTGTGACCACTGTCAAGGTTTCCATCCCTCCAGCGAAGCAGTTCTTAGCCAAAGGCCTGGTAATCTCTGATTTTTTTCAGGAGGAGAGAGAAAGTAAATCTTCAGGATGATTCTTTTTTTTAACTGAAGAGATTAGTTTTGTTTTAAATTACAGTATATTGAGTCAGTGTCTTTGACACCCACAGCTGTGTTCATGGAAAGCTGCTGAGGGGCCTGGCCAGGCAGGATCCCACATGTCTGCTGTAGCTTTGTGCAGGATGCACCTTGCAAGGGGCCTTGCACAACCCCTCCTGGAGGATGGTCTGTGCTCAGCTTCGCTTCTCCAGCTGGAGCGTTCCTTCTGGAGGGTGTGAGTGTGCCCAGCAAAACAAGTGACATTGTTTTCACATGGTGTAAAACCACTCCCTGCACCTTCCCCTGCACCACTGCCCGTGTCCTGGCTGTAAATCCTGAGGGGAAGCAGGGCTGAGTCATCTGGCGCTGAGTGTATTTATAAATCAGAAAGGCTGGAGCTCTGAGGAGCCCGTGAGCAGAGGCCAGCACTTGGAAGATCTTGGCCAGCGATGATGGGCTCCCCCCACACTCTGCCCCTGTCCTCAGGCTTGAGTATTGACCCAGATCACCAGGTTTTGGCTGTGAGGTGATCAGTAGGAGCTGGTTTAAGAAAACCATCGATGAGGCATCAAAGTGCTGGGCTGATTTGCCTTCTTTTTCTTTACAAAACCTCATACGAGAGCTCAGGGCAGGACCAGAAGCATGGAGAAAGGTTTGCACAGGGGAAGAGCTTTGAAGATTTGCGATGCTCACAGCTAAGTTGAGCTGGCTGGTTGCAGTCACCCTGCAGCACCCAAGGTGCTGGTGGGTAATGCCTGTGCAGTTCTGGCCATTCTGGCTGGTTCTTGCCTTGGCTACAGCCTGCAGCAAGGTGACTTTGATCTCATTTGCATAAGGGCAAGCAGGAGGGAGCCTCAGGGCTGCTCCTGGGGGCACTTTGGAGTAGAGTCCCCTGTGCTGTGACAGAGGGGAGCTGAGCCCAGCCTGGTTCTGTGCTCAAGGTTAAGTGGTTGTTTTTCAGCCTCCTCACATTCCCTTCCATCCCCTCTCCTCCCAGAATAACAAAATCAGAGCAGGGAGGTTTGGTTTATTGTGCTGGGTCTCTTCTTCCTCTATCTGCTGTGGCAGCTGATCTCCTCTTAATGAGCAAAGCTGCCTGGGGATGCCATTTACCCAGGGGAGGCAGTTCCCTCTGCACAGTTGGATTGATTTTTTTTTTTTTTGGTGCAAACTGCATGTCCAGCCTTGCTTGCGGGTGCTGTTAATTCTGTCCACGCTGTCTTCAGAAAAGCTGATTTTCAACAGGACTGTGTTTGCAAATCTTCCCCCTTCCTGGAAGGAGCAGGGTGAAATAGTTCATGATCCTGATACTGTGATGGAGAAGTAGAGACAATGGAGGGGAGAAGTACAGAGGGGAGGGATTGCTCTTTCTCTCTCACCATATCCCTCACACACTATGAGAACAGGGAGTTTGCTGCTGAAACAAATGGGCAGGAAATGGGAAGTGAATAAAGGAAAGGGCTCCTTCAGGTGCTGCAAGTGTGACTGTGGGACATGGTACTCAGGCCAAAGGATCCCTGCTGTTAACCTTCTGGTGAAAAGGGCTGGCTAACTGGATGTCACCTAAATCTGCCTGAGCTCAAAGCAATCTGCAACATTACTTGTGACTGGGCAAAATCAACCAGCACATTGTGCTGTGCTAAGGCTCAGAAATTTCTGTGCCAAGACCCCAAAATGCAGACCCTGTGCCCTATTGGCTGTTTCATAGGTGCTGCCTGTGAATCCACTCTACTGTGGAGCACCAGGTATTGACTCAGGTTTGCTGGCCCAATGGTTTCCACCACTGCTGCATTTCTCTGGCTCCTCAGGGTCCTGGTTGGGGATTTGAGGCCAGGGGATTTCTGTTTGTTTGTTTAAGAATGTTTTATTAATTTATTCCTAATCGCATACAGTTGTCATCATTGCTCAGGCCATGGCTTTCAGCTATCTTGAAATGAAAAGAAAATACATGTTTGTCTTCCAGCACCTTGGGAGCCAAGGGAAGCCTTAACCAGAGCCAAGATGTAACGTGGCAGTACAAACACCAATATCCAAAGTTCCCCCAGATTTGTAATTAAAAGCTGATGATTTTCCCAAGGTTACCAGAAGGACACTGGCCTACAGGACCCAGTTGTTTGGCTGCCATAACACTAAACCTGTTCCTATGGCAGTGAGCTGATTGCTCTTGGGGTTTGTGCTGATTTTAGGCCTTTTTCTCAGTGTGTTTTTTTTGTTTTTTGAATGAGTGCTGCTGCACACCTCCCTTCTTCCTGATGCAGCCAGGACCTCAGCACAATTTCTTGGCACTGCAGCATCATGCTGTTAGGGCTGCAGGCAGTGCCAGGCACTCTGCAGGGATGTCGTGAGAAGCAGCCCTGTTCCCAGGGGTGCCTGAGTCCTGATACCATCCCGGGATGAACGGGGCCAGTGCAGCTCCAGTGGCTCCTGCAGGGGGCTGCTGCTGCCTCTAGGTCGTTTTTTCTCATAGTATTTTTGTCGGAGGAATGCACCTCCTGACCCACTGCTTGCAGCGCTGCCTGGGAGAGCAGAGGGCTGGGAGGGGGGGCCGGCCTGCTCCAGCTGTGAGTCGCCAAGCTGCTCCTATTTTGGGAATGGCTGGGTGTTTCCAGGTCCCCTGGGTACGTGCTGAGTTTGCCCCCTTGCTTTTGTTAGTGCTGCTTGGACAATAACAAAGACCTGGAAGCCAGCTGTGGTTTATGATCTTTTTATTAGGTAAGCACGAGACAAAATACAAAGCAAGAGACCCAGCTCTCCCCTTTTTGCAGAAGGGATGCCTGTTTGAATGGGAAGTGTGCAGGGTGGGCTGTGTTGGTGCAAGTATCAGCTGGTTTTTCCACCTGGTTGGTGCTTCTAAGCCACACTTTGTGTAGCAAGGGAAAGAAAAGATATTTTTGTCCTATGAATAATTTGGATCCTGCTTCCTGCCTTTACTGGAAGGTGAAATATGCTAGGAATGAGCTCTACGTACATCTCACGAGCTCCTCTCCTCTCTGTAGCTGGGTTGGATGCTTTGGGAGGTTTTAAACTGACTAAGCACAGGCATGCTCCTGCCTGCTCTGCTGAGACATCCCTCCCCCAGCCTGAGCATGGGCTCAGAACACACCACAGACTTGCTTCAGAGTGAATTCAAGGATGTGCTGTGAAGGGATGGAGGTAACCATATGCTTGACATCTTTGGTTGGACCAGGGCCATCAATAAGTCAATCACACCAGTGCTTTGTACAGGTCTGTCCTTCCTAGTTGCCAAAAGATGGGCTTGTTAGTGACCGATTAAGGGAAATAGATGAGTTGAGCATAGCCTTCACATCACCCACCCACTGTGCTTGGTACATGCAGGGACTAGAGGACTTTGCTTCAAGGTGTGTCCAAGTCCCTGCTGAGCAGGGATATAGCCATGGAAATTGTCCCCTTGGGGCTCTCTAACTCCATCTCCAAATCTTGCTGAAGGACTGTCCCAGGCTCCTCATTTTCCACTTCTCGTGGCATCCTGAAAAGTTTTAGTCCACCACAGCTCCCAGCTGAAGTCCTTCTGGAAACCAGATGTGTCAGCTCAGCAAGACATCCTGCCTAAATATTTCCAAAAAAAAAGTTCAAGGTTGCCTTGTGATTCTTGGTTTGGGTGTTGTTTGTTTTTCAACATTAGTTTTCAGTCTTGTGGCTACCCCTGGTAATTCCCAGCTGCCTTGGGCTTTTTGGGCTAATGCAAAAGGGCCATAAACTCAGTCTGCTAGTGCAGTTGACAGGAGCTGTAAGGGCTGTGTAGCACCCCTCTGGGATGGAGTCGCTGGAACTGCCCTGATGAATCTCACCCAGGGGAATTCTACTGGCATGAAGAAGTCTCATCCTGGTATTCTCTCACATAAGTAGAAGATTTTTCTGCATCCTGACCTATCAGGACAGTGATGGGGTTTTTAAAATTTTTTTCTTAGTGAAGCTGCACAAAAGTATTTTTCATGAGAGTTCCTTGGGTCCTGGCTGGTATTTCTGATCAAAAACAGCCTTTGGTAGTGTCCAGGAAACCGAACTCCCCAGGCCTGAGCCTCAGAGGTCACTGCCTGTGTTTTGCAGGGACTCCTACCCCGAGAAACACTAGCAGCATGTATACATGCATGTACAGGGAATTAAATGGGAGAAAATGGGAGAGAGCAACTCCAGAGGAACTGGTGTTAAGTGTGCCGAGGAGTTGCCTGTGGTGCTGTGCAATGTGAGCTTGGTTTTGGTCCTCAGTCCCTCCCACTCTTGAGGAGGGCTCTGCTAGCCTGGTGGGGTTTATTGTTCAAAACAAACAGAATCCCAAAGTTTGGGCTTCCCATTGAACATGGAGCAGTTTGTGGTTTCCTGTTTCAATAAAGTGCAGCTTGCATTTGTTTTGCTTTCATCTTGGTTTTTCTCTGGTGTTTTGGAATCCCCAGAGCTGGACATCTGCTTCTAATGTGAACTGGGAAATTTCTGCACTGTCCATTTGTGCCTGCATAAACCTGGAGTTTCCATATAAAAGAATATCCTTCTCTAGCCTTAAATTCAAACTCATGAGCTTCAGAGGGGCTGCATAGATCTAAATGAAGGTACAGCTCCAGCAGATATCTGTGGTGCTTGCACAGCAGTACAGTGGCACTTGTGTATCCTCCAAGCATTTCTGTGTTGTCAAAGGAGTATTCCTTTCATTTTCTAAACACAAGCTTCCAATTTCCAGTGCAAGTCCAGGAGTCCAGGAAGACCAGCTCAGCCCGTTCAGCTGACACCCAAATCCTGGCACTGACTGCAGAGGTGAGCAGGGGGAGCTGTGTGTCCAATTGCCTTTGATTCATGGCTCAAACACACACATGGCTGCCTCTGTATGGGCCAGGCTCATGGTACCACTGATACCTTCTGGAACAAATTCTGAAGTGGTGTCTTCACTTCCACAGCAAGAAGCTTTGACAGTCTGCTGCTATGTCCCAAAATGTGGCACCCTTTGTAGACCTTCTTGTGAGGAGTAGCTGCATTTGTATAAAGATTGTTCTTTTTACCTCAAAATTGAGTCGGGAGCTTGGGAAAGAAAGTCCCTGTGAGACTTGTGGGCATAAGTGACATCATAGTGTGAAAACTTTTATTCCTTTGAGATTATGGTTGCACCCACAAGCCTGAGGCAGATGGAATCCAACACAGCTTGAACTGAATACATAAAGAACATTAGAATGCCGAGACAATTTGCAGTAAATACTTTATGTTATGACATCCTGTGAGCTTCCTCAGAGTGTTACTGGAAGCCTGTTTAAGCTTGCCAAACTCCCAGCAATCTTTTTTTTCTTGCCCACTTGACAGATGAGCAGTTTAAGGGCCTTATCTGCAATGACCCACCGAGCTGGGAATGGGGCGGTTGGGCCCACCGGCTGTGCCAGGTGCTGCTGCTGGAGCTCATTCCTCCAACCTGA
This sequence comes from Phainopepla nitens, assembly GCA_013400175.1. NCBI lineage: Eukaryota > Metazoa > Chordata > Aves > Passeriformes > Bombycillidae > Phainopepla > Phainopepla nitens. The sequence continues at coordinate 241,032 of VXBQ01017475.1, forward strand.
CTCACCATATCTCACCTGCACCTGGGGAGACAACAGAGCTCTGTCTGGCTTTGGAGAGCTGTTGACTCATTTTAGTTGTCTCTGTCACTGTCTGAATATGAACTGTTGAGTCTCTACTGTAGGGAAGAAGTTCAAGAAAATGGGTGTTAATGTCTTCAGGTAGAGAACAGATGCTGGGAAGAAATGGCCTTGTGGAGCACCAACTCTGGCTTCACTCCAAAGCTGCACTTGTTCTGCCCTTGGATTTTGTTGCAGACCTCTAGCTTTGGCCTTTGCTTTCCCAGAAGCATTGACACTCCTGGTGGAAGGGGCTAAATGCTGAGTTTGTTGTGAGCTGCTTCAGCCTTTCAGAGAAAACCAGAACAGACATTTCTGTTGTGGCTTTGCTGTTGCAGCCTCACATTTGTTTGAATCACCAGTTCAAAGCCTCCATAGCAGAGATCTCAAAACAGCAGAAATTTAGCAATGATTCTTGGTGACTGGAAACAATTGAGTTCTGTGTGCAGTTTGATCTCTGACTAACATCACACCTCTCCAGTTGCAGCAGTGGTTTTGACCTGGCAGGTCACTCACCAGCAGAGCAGACATCAGTGCTCACCAACCCTGCAAGCCTTTGAAGCCTTTGCTGAAAAAAAAAAAAAAATCCAACCCTGCAATGAAGGAAGATAAACTGTGCTGTATACAAAACCCCTTGTCTAAGAAATGTCTTATCTTTGAGGGGTTTGCAGAAACCGTCTCCTCTTTGGGAATGATGAAAGCAAGACAGTTATTAATAAGCTGAAAAGAGAAATGGGAGCAGGAAGCATCTAGCTTTTGATGGTAGCATCTTTCTCATGTTTTCAACAACTGCAAGGGTTTTCTGTAAAAATGTCTGAGACAGAGATATTTATGAAACTGCATTTCTAATGTGGGCAAGAGAGAGCTGGGAAAGCTAAAGAAACTTTTTTTGGCAGCAGTTCATCTTTCTTAGCCTAGTGTACTTGTCCAGTCTGTGTCCCTTTTAAATTCTAATTACTTCCTCAGGCACCACAAACACTCTGGCCTTGTCACTTCTCCTTTTGAAGTTTGCTTCTCATAATGCAGCCTCTTCTGAAGCGCCCATGCTGTCGGTCAGCTAACTAGTCCAAAACATTCCACTGCTTCAAAATCACTTAATTCTTTTTCAAGTACAAAGAATGGCTTTCCTGTTGCTGCCTGCTGACTCATGAGAGAAAGGTAGTATGCCTTGTGTCAGCCAGGAGGGAAAGTTCCTGCAGGCACCTCACGTAGGGCAGAAAATCTGCAAAGTGTGATGGCCGAGGTGGCAAGCAGAGGTCTGGATGCAGAGAGGTGTGTTAAGGAAAAATGTATCTTGGTGAAACCAGTCTGAGCTGCAGTGAGTGCTGAGTGTGTATCTTTGCCAAGTCTTAGATTATCAGCCCCATTGCTGGAGGCATGTGTTTTGACCTAAAAGGCTGCCTGTGATGAAGGGCAAATGAAGAAAGTGGACTTTTGCAAAATCTCTGGAATATTTAACACACAGTAGCCTTTTTCAGGTTTGCAGGACAGACTTACCAAGCGTTGCCCAAGCTGAGTGTGCAGTTTGATGGAGATCCTCACAGTAGCAGAGAGGCAGAGCTCCTGAGCACTGTGCTGTCCTGAGATGCTGTTTCCAGCACCTGAGCGTGGTCTCTGCGTGGTGCTGCTTTGTGTGAACACACCAGCCAGCCCAGGGCAAGGTGGATGATGTGGCATTGAGGGATATAGCTGTCAAAGGAGTTTTCCTTGCCTTATCTTTCCTTCCACTCCCTTTATCCCTCATTACATCTGCCTGCACCTAGATAGGGATGGGCTCCCTGGTCCTCACTGAGGGCTCTTGGCCTGTGCCAGGGATTTGACTTCTGCTGCTTTATATCAACCCCCAACACTCAGCCTCAAATGCCCCTTTGATGTGCTACTTTGAGCCAGGCACACAAAGGATGTGGGTGAAATGTGCTGGAGCACTGCCTCCAAGGAATAATCATGGGTAGGGAAAATGAAATGTATCATTTTGTTGCTGAGAGGGTCCTATAGGTCCAGTTTGTTTTTTACATCTCTGAAACAGTTTCCTGCACTTTTCTTGCCCCTCGGGAGGGGGAATTTGTAGAAGCATAAATTGGCGTGTCCCACATGGAAATTTCAGACAGGTGTTACTCAAAATGGAGAGGAAATTTAGAGTGTGCATTTCTTGAATGCCATGATGGAGTTTGATGGCCTGAACAGCCCTCGAGAGCTTGGCAGCTCTTGTGCCTGTGTTTTTTGTCTGCAGTTTATGCAGTGTATGACCTGCTTAGCAGCTTACCCAGGTGGCTGTGACAGATGTCCCTTGCTGAAGGCTGAGATGGAGCTAATCACTGCTCCCTGCCCTTTCTGCCCCGCTGCCAGGCCAAGCACTTTTCCCCTTCGGGTAGTTTTTCACACAGGTGAGTGTGGGGTGGTAGCAAGCTCGTCCTGGTGTTAGTGTAAAAGGAAATTGCTGTTCTGGGGGGAGTGCCTGAAAGAAACCCTTTTTGGGAGAAACAAAAGATTGTCTGTTTTTCTTCGTAACCAAAGGTAAGTGATGAAGGACTACGCCCCACAACATGTCGAAACTTTTCAGTGGAACCAAAAGAGACACGTATTATTTACATCCCAATTGCTGTTTGAGGTGGGACTCTCTGGGTGGGAGAGCTGCTTTTTACCCTCTGTAGCAACATGAGTAGGTGAAGCAGCCTCCAGAGAAGATGAATTCAAATCCCTTTGGTTAAGGATCCACCACCTTGGAAGTAAGGATGAGGACAACTGCCCCAGGGATCTAGCCTCCTTCTGCCCCTTCTATTTTTTGTCTCTCTTCCTGAAACAAATGAGTAAAATCAATAGTATTGGTACTTTTTCTTACAAATGCCCACGCTTTTTATTGTTTTCACTGTCTTCTGCAGCAAAATATGCCTAGTCCTAGACTGGGGAGTGTTTTCCCAGTCATTTGTCTTTCCTTCACCTGCCTGTTTATTTCTTAGAAAGGCTGGGCAAACAGATAGCGATAAAGCAAAGGAAATTGCAAGAAACCACAACAGAAACAATCTCTGTGTTTTTCTGAACCCAAAAAGATTGAAAGGCTCTGTGGTTATGCCTTTGGGGCTGGGGCTTAAGCTCAGAATTGGTGGAAGGAAAGACAAAAGGTTGAGTAGAGGTTTGCAGTGGCTGCCTGTGATCTCTCTTGAGCCATGTCCAAGATGTACTGTTCCTCTTTTTCTCTGGACCCTCAAGTTGAATGGCCAGCAGTCTTCCCTGCAAAGCAGGAAGGCTGCTGGGCTGGCTGTGCCTTACCAGCTGTCACTGGTGAGGATATGCATCTCTTTGTGCCTGTGAGTACTAGAAAACTGTCTCGAGGGCAGTTCCTGCCTGCAGGATGCTCCTCGTGTCCTGACTGAATTGCTTCCAGCACTGCAGGCAGAGTGGTGGACGGGCCAGGCTGCACTTAGCACTGAGTAAACAGAGAGTTCCTTCAAGTTATTACTCTCATTAAAGGTTATTAATTCACTAGTGCCAAAGCTGAGCTATATTCCATTCATTTTCTGGATGGAAAGCACAGCAGTGTGGTTTGGAGTGAGGGTGATGTGGCCTGCCCCAACCGCAGGGAGCCAGGCAGGAGCTGCTGATCCCAAACCACTGCTCCACAAATAGTCCTCGGGTACCAAGGATGACAGAAGTGTTTATTAGCATGTAATTCTGAGAAAAGAGAAGTGCCAGCCTGGGTAGGTTATAGCCAAGCTACAGGAATGCCTCCAGAGTGTGTTAAGAGGGGGATGAAAGAGTCAAAAGTGCATTTAGAAAAGCTCCAAGGAAGCTGAATCTGCTGGAAGGACTTGAACTTGTTCATCAGCAGTTTCTTGTCACAAATTTTCTGCTGAGATGGTAAATGAAAATAATGATCTAACTTTTAAATCTGTGATAGGATTAGTGATACCTTTGGCATATTTATGTAATGGGTTTCAGAGGTTTAATTCAGAGTATTGTTCCCAGTCTGGATGACTGGCTCTCATTCATGTAAACAAAGTGCAGGACAGACACAGTCAGAAAATCTTTTTTATCCCATAAGTGGTTGTTTTGCTGGTTTAAGAGCTGTCTTTCATTTCCCATGGCTCACAGTCAGGAAAGAAAGGGAGAAGTTTTCCACTTCACATGGAGAAAAAAAGAGATGCAGGTCTTTGTCCTGGTTTTCCCCTGCATCTGCCCCCCTGGGCTCCTGCTGGGCTCTGCTGGGGAGGGTGGCAGAGGTGCCATGGGTCTTGTCCTGAGCCTCCTCTTCCCTGAGGGTACCTCTGTGAGTCTGACTTGCTGCTGCTTGGAGATGAGCTCAGGCTCAGGGTGCAGATGGTAAATCAAGGTTTATTGCTCAACCTTGGCAGAATTTTGGATGCTTACCGCTACCTTACCTTATAAGAGATTCCCCCATGCAGTAGAGCATCCACGGGCAGTGGGGCAGGGCTGTCACCATGAGTCAAACCAGGAGCTCTCCATCTGGTCACTGCAGAAGCTGTTTGTCTCAGTAGGTAAATGTCTGTGGCTTCTCTGATCCGTGCCCCATAAGTCAGATCACACCATGTGGGGCCTGGATCTGCAGGGAGACAAGTGGGAGCTCGTGTGTCTCCTCCTGCCACTTGTGGTGTGCAGCTCCCGTCGTCTCCAAGTGTGTTTTAGTAGGACACATTTCTGTCTCGTGGATGGGCCTGTGTTGGAAGATGTGTGTGTTCAGCTATTGCATAAATTGAGTGGCCTGGGAGAGGTTCTCTTCTGAGCATCCTCTCCATGAGTGACACTTGTTCTTCCCAAGGCTGCCAATACTCGTTTTTATGAGTACTGGACAAAGAAGCTCCATGAAGAAAATGTATTTGGGAGTTTCTTGGCAACAGGAATTAATAACACAGATGACAAATGGCACCAAAGACTTGAATCCCATTTGAAAACCTGTTGAGTGATGAAAGTGGTGTTTGGGGTGTGAAGCAGGGCAGAGCCTCTCTTTCTCTGGGCATCACTGCAGCACTAGGACAAGACTGATGTTTCCTAACAGGGCACACGTGTATCGAAACAGCTCATGTAGCGCACAGCTGCCTTGGTAATCCATAGCAAACAGGGGAGCTGCCTGTTCCTGGGAGGCTGCTCTGCCACCCTGACTTAGTGAAATATCATTTTGGAGGTGTGAGAGAGTAATAAAGGTGGCATCTCTTGAATACAAGAGTGAGGAATGTCCTCAGGTCACCTGGCAGGTGTGCCTTCCCCGCACACGTGGGAGAGTGGTGGGTGGGAGCTGTGGCCTTCTTTGGTGGCAGATGTTGGATCCCTGTTGGGAGGTACTCACTGATGGTGGTGACTCATGGCAGGAGAGAGTTTGTAATTTGACCTCTTTGAAGTATGAAAACCTCTATGCTTGTTAACCCTAAACTGAAGTGTAGTGAACACTTTTAATCTTGTTAGGAAGGAGTGTGAACTCTGGTCCTTAGAGATTTCTATAGATGGGGTAGTTTTGGGGAGCGAACTTGAGGGAAGAAGAGATTTTTTGTGGGGAGAGCATTGGTATTGGGGATTTTAGCACTTTTCTCTGCTGATGTTTAAGCACTAGATTTCCAGAGCAAAAATCTCTGATTTGCACATTGCTGCATCAACATTGCTCAGTAACTCAGCTGCATGATCCTCCCTCTTGGTGTTTAGGCTTCCAGATTACCTTGAGGAGGATGGATAAGGACTGCATGCAGTGTCTGGACAAGGGACTGAGCAAGTTATTAAGAAAGAAATCTTAGCAATCAATAATGATGTTGCTGTAGGTTCTGCCAGCCTACCCTGATACACTCAAGATACTTAAAAAACCTGTTCTGCCCCTGCACTTGTGCAGTAGCCTGGTGTGGTCATTCTGCTTTTCAGCTGTAGGCACTGAGGCCCAGCCCTGGCTCTTGTGGGTGGCGTGGCTCAAAAAGCACTTTCTGCAGAGGAAACAGCAAGGAAGGACTGGGAACTCCAGGGCTATGTGTCTGCCTTTCTCTGTGACCCCAGAGCTCTTGCTTTTGCTTTCTCAAACATAAATGCTTTCCCCTTCTGCTGTGTTCCTATTGTTCATTGGAGAAATGATGCCATTAAATCAACAGAGAATGGTGGGAGAATGCTTTGATATGAGGCCTTAGGAGGGCGTGTGCATGTGTGTGTGTATGCCTGTCCACTCTCAAAAAAAACAGCACAACCCTATGTGTATCTGGCAGCTTCCTTTCATTTGTGTCTTGCCTGTGAGAGAGAAATCCATCTCAAAATATATTTGGCAGTTAACCTCCTTTATTTGTAGTGAAGTGGCACAAACTGTGGGTGTTGTTCCAGGGCTGTCATTCACCATCGTTGTGATAGTTAATCTCTCCAGGACCTTGCATTTTCTCACTTGCTGTTTTGGGAATGAGGTATCCCAGGCTTCCTTTTTTCCATGGGAAAGAGGGGGTCTCATGGCTGTGGGCTCAGCAGGCATTAGGGACTGTTGTGTGCCTTTATTCTGCTGCTGCTCTGCAACGTGGACAGGGATGGAAGCGTGCTTTCCTCTGGATGCAGCCATGCAGAGTGATGAGCAGGGATGAGGCAAAGTCTGCCACAGCATTTTAACTAAAACCAGGAGCTCCAGGAGCCTTGGCAAAGACCTGAGGTGAGGTCCAGGGAGCACATTGCCCCGTTCATGGAGCAAGGACTGCATTAAGGCAGAGGAGAGCAAGGTTGTGATAGCCAGCAGCTGTGGGATGCCTTCTTGCACAAGGTTCCAGCAGTAGAGCCCTGTGTGTTTGTGACATTTGGTTGAGTGTTTTGTGTGTTTCTTTTTCTTGAAGGCAGCTGTTCCATTTGATCAGCCACCTCTGGGCTGGTAGCCCCTTCCTGGGTACAGCTGTGCATTGCATTAGACAGCAAACAGCAGATGTGCTTTAAGTAGCAGGTCAGATGGTCACCAGTGAAGTCAGCCCCATAGAAGGAGAGGAGAGCAACCCTTCACAAGGCAGAAAAAAACCCCAAACCAACCAACCACCAATCTTAGCTGGAAACTGAAGGAATAAGGGAGAAAAGCAGCAGAAAAGACTGTGGGGACAGAAGGGAATCAGTGGTGGCAGCTTCACAGGAAATGGTGTCTCTGTCATGCCAGTCTAGGATTCAGCTCTGGGGCTTGGCAGCAAACGTGATTTCGGCTTTGTAAAAATTGTTGGGATTGTTTTTCTCCCCACTGGGAAAGAAGCCCACCAGGCCCTGCTCTTGGAGGTATTTACCTTAGACACAGTGTTGTCTTTAATGTCCTGCCCTGCCTGACTTGATCCAACTTTTTTTACTTGACATCTTAATTTGGACTGATCATTACTTACCCTCTTGACTACTGCACTGATGTTTCTTTCGTTGCTTCCTTTCTGTTTTCCTAGCTGGGTTCTGTCCCAGCAGGAGTTACTGTATTACACAGCTTGTGTGTGACCTGGTGCCCTGCACAGTGAGGATGTGGCACTTCTCTGATCCACCCCGGTTTTCCATGGCACTCTGTGATACGTTCCCACCTGCTGAGGCTGTGAGCATCACTGAGCACCTGAGCAGAGACCTGCAGTTTGTAGCCTGGTACAGCTTTGGGGATCTTGTGAGTTTGATGGGCTGTCTGCTAATATGGCCTGCTCCAAAGGAAGAGGTGCCAGCATCTCTCCGATGTCATCCAGCAAATTTTTTTGGCAGTGAGGGACCTCCAGTGACTCACCAGTTGCTCTGTCATGGAAAAGATGAGACCCTTTGCAAAGAAATACATCATTATGTTGCCCATGAAGTGTCAAACATACACCCTTCATTGGATACCAGATGATCTTTAAGGTCCCTTCCAACCCAAACTTTTCTATAAAATAATAGAGCAATATGGCACTAAATGCAAGAGTGCTCAGTAAAATCTCCTTGTGACATGATAATTTTAATGTTTTGCTTCTCTTCCCTCTTCCTTCTCTTTTTTTTTTCTTAATTTTTCTTGGATGCTGTTTCCCACCTTCCAGTGGAGGGAAGAGAGTCTGTTGTTTGCTCAGCTAACTGAAAAAAGCTTTGTGTGCATTTTCTGCTGCCGTTTTGTTAAAGTTCAGAGTTCCTGGGTTAGAGCTGCCACTTCTCAATACGAGTCTTGTTCGAACTTCCAGAGCAGCCCACGCAGAGCTGCTTGGGTTCATCTGTGCAGTCCACAGCCCACAGACAGCCAAACACATTGTCTGCCTCTGTCCTTCCATGAATCATGCTTTGCAACAAAGACCAGCCTAGTGCTCCCAACAAGAGTGTGAATCCAAGCGGTGCTGGATTTTAGGTGCATTAATAGAACAGTCTGGGTGGGGTTTTTTTCTTATCTTTCTTTCTTCCCTGTGAGCACTCACTGTGTCTAAAAGTCAGACAGCTTTGTGATGGTGGTCATAACTGTCTGACACTTGTCTGGCTTATTAGGAAAACCCTGATAGGAGTTCTCCAGTTTTACAGTTTTCTCATTTTGAGGGCTTTTAGCTTGTCTCGGGACTATGAATTTCGCCTTTTGTTTTGTTTAATCTAGCAGTGATTCTCCAATGAGAAGGTTCATTGTGTGCCAGAACCTAGAGGGGGTTTTTGTGGGTTTTCCTTTGATAAACACAGCACTTCTCATTTTGCTGTGGGGAGATTTCTTTTTTCTACAATTATTTATATATTCACAATTATTTTTCTATGGGTAAAAAAAAAAACTGTTCAACTGGACAACAGTGGGCTGGGCTTTTTATTCTCTTCCCATGAAAAGCAAGAAGATGAAATGCTGGCCAGTCATTACAGGTGCAGAAGTAAGTCATTGTTTCTGATGGTCAAAACCAAGGTGGTAAACCTGGTGTCACTCAGTCTGACTGCCTTAGGCTGCACTCACCTGGTTTATTCTGCTCATCACCCTGGGTGAATGCTAGTGGGGTTTAAGTGTGATGGGGATGCTTTTCAGAGGAGCAGCTTTCTGGGACTCAGCAGAGACGTCACCACTTCTCAGCATGTTTGGATGAACCATCCACCACCTGTCCTTCCCTGCACTGCCCTGCCAAAGGCAGCAGCATCTGGAGCAGGGCAGAGGAGCTGCGTCCACTGCAGAGGAGCCAAAGCGTTGCTGTTCCCTTTTCTTCACTGCTCCTCTGCACGGCCCTGCAGCTGGCAGGGTGAGGAGGGTTGGTTTGTCTGAGTGAGATCTGCTTTGCTGTTTTGGAAGGTGGCCTGGTGTAGGGGTCATCCAGCTGTTACAGCTGTCACCAGCCACACATCTGCCTTTCCTCACAGCTGGGGAGAATGGCCTTCTCTGGCTGTAACCGTGGGTGACTTTTCCCTCTTGCAAAGCCCAACTGTTACTGTAAGACTCCAAATTAGCCAAGGAGGCCTGGGCTGGGTCCTCCTGCTCTTCTGACAGCACTTGCTATTCAGCAGCCTGAATGCTGCCTCTGTGCCTGCCTGTCCCCTCTGCACGCTCCTCAGCTGCCCTATTCATTTTATGCAGCAAATGAAAAAAGAAAGCAGGGCTAGAAAGGAACTGCTTTCTGCCAAAGCAGCCCCTGGGGAATCCCAGTGCTGCTAGCCAGGGCTGGGCAGTGGGAAATGGAGGCTGAAAAGCTGCCATGGAATGTCGTGCATGGTGGAGACAGTCTGGGGAGGCTGGGCATGGGCAGGTACCTCAAGATAATCCTCAAGAACCTTCTGCTCCTGGGGGCTGCCTCTTTTGTAATTCACAGTGCTGTTACCAGTTCTACTGTCTCTGGAGAGATAGAACTTCCAAGATTTTTGAAGCAAGAAGCTTGACATGGCACAGACTGCAGGTATTTACTTGGTGCCTGAATGGAGTTGTTTGCCAGCAGCTTAGCCAGCTCCTTCTAGGAAGGAGGGGTGAAGCCAAAAGTACCAGACCCAGACTCTGCTTTGGGCAGGAGGGTGGAATATCTCTCAGCACTTTAGGATGCCTGTATGGGGGGTTGGAAACAAAATCTCCAGGCTGGGATACAGGAAAGCTAGTTTATATTCCTGATCTGCTGAAGAATATGCCCACATCCTTGGACAAATCACCTAATCTCCCAATGCCTTAGTTTCCTGTTAGCAAATGATACTCCTTATCTTTCACCTCTCATCTCAGCAGAGGAAAGAGTTTGTCTTTTAGTACATATCTCATTACAGTTCTTTGTCCGGCGGCTGGGGCCCCTCTACCTTGATAAAATAAGTAATTGAATTTAGATCAAATGGTCTAATACAATCCTGCCCAGTAGTTACTGAAGCACTTGAATGAAAGTTCATTCAGAGCCTGTCTTCCCATTTCCTCATAAGGCCAAGACATGAAGTAATTAGATGTAGATGTAGGTTGTTATTGTAGCACAATGACAGAGATCAGTGGTTATTGGTCGGAATGGCTTTTATAATCTAGTTTAATGGTCATTTACCTTTCAGTGACCTTGGTGTCAGGCAAAATTGGCAGCTCTTTTGCAAGGAATGTGCTTCCTCAATGAGGGCTTTGCAAGCTGTTTCACTTTGGCTCTAGCTTCACGTGAGCTAGGATAGACACTGCTGCAATGCAAGAGACTTTCAGTGTGCAAAGAAAGGCACAGACTCCTGCCAAAAGAAGCCCTTTTCAGCGCTGTCCTGCTGCCACTGAATTGCTGTTGTAACAGATCAGTCATGTTTAAAGCATCTCGTCGCTTATTGCTGCGACCAGAGTTGCAGCCTTCAAACTGAGAGACCTGTGGTGGTCAGGGGCAGCCCAGGAGTTTCTGTAAAATGGATTGCATTGTCTTGGAGTAAAAGAAGGGAGAACATATCTCATCATCCAGTTAAGTGCGTGCAAGAAGAAGGAGCTGGTTATTCTGACTGTAACCCCCACTCTGAAAGTCCTTATTACATCAGTAAAGATGTGATATTTCTATATATTTCAAAGTACCATCCTTTCAGTGATGATCATCCACTCCCTGCAGATGCAAATCACTCAAGTTTCCCGTTGACTGTGATGCTCCTATACCTCTTTCCATCATGTGTTGAGAAATTCCTACAGGTTTTATCCAGTTACTGATGTCTGTTGCCATGGAGAAGAACATGGCATGAGCTGTGCTGTGAGTTCTAATGGTACCCCAGGTCTGTGGCCATGCTTTGTAGGGAAATGGAGTAGGTCATATCCTGGTGCTTGAGGGGACTGGATTCAGTGCAGGTATTCACAGTGACCTTGGCCAAGCCTCTTAATTTTTCTGACAGTCTAAACCTTAGAGGTAATCTCTGTTTTCTGTGAAGGGGGTTAAATTTTTGTAAGATCTATGAAGCTCTTTGTTTAAGGTGGTGCCAGAAATATTAGTTGAGTCACAAGGAAGTGCTATGAGAGTTGAGAGGAGCAATATAGCAGTGGAAAAAAGTTTCAGAAAAGCATCTGAGAATTTCTCTGCCTTATGACTTAAGCTTCTGTCTGCTTCTGATCTCTCATCCTGCTGCTCACAGCCATGCGACTTTGCAAATATATTCCTTGCATCTCTAACTATTGCCCTGCAGAGCAGGAATCATCTCTTTATGTGCTCTCATTTCTAAACTGCTAAGATAAGGAGAGCAAAACCATGCAGCTTGGAGTGAGAACCATTTGTTTCAGGCTGCTTTGAAAAGCCACCAACCTGGTCTCACCATGAGCATGTTCCATGCATCACCAGCACAGCATGATGGGTCTTAGCTGAGATCAAGCAGTGGCTTCCAGCACTCAGAGTCCTGAGATGGTTTAATGTACAAGGGCTCTCAATTGTTTTTAATCCTATTGACCTGCTGAGACCTGCTGGGACCTGCTGTGATTGTGGCTTGCACAGAGAATCTTACAGACCCTGTATATTGTATTAATTCGTTTTACTTCTCACATTCATCAATCTCTGATAACTACTAGCTCATTCTCCCTCTGATAGGAGAGAATGAATGATCAGTGGAGGGGTTTTTTTGCAGCTGTCAGGTTTGGATTGAGAATGCCCAGCTGAGATCAGAGAGATATTTGCACAGAAGTAGATGGTTTGTATACTGATTTTTGCAGAAGAAGAGCAAAACTAATCTCTCTTGAGTCCCTGAAGTCTGAATCCATGGAGGTCTGACAGAGTCTTTCCACTGACCTCTGTGGCCCCAGGATCACATCCTAAATGAGCTGCTTTGAGTCACTGGAAGCCTGAGTTCAGCTTTGGTGGGCTGGAAAATGTAAACTACTGTATGGGCTGTGCTATTCATAAGCACTCAAGTGTGTGTGCTAGCTGTGGATGCCTGGGAGAAGAATAAAGTCATTTTCTGCAGTCTGGGGGTGGAGGAGGGAATGGGAATTGTACCCCCTTCTCTGCAAACCCACTGTCATGACATCCACATGGGCAGCTGTTGAGAGCTGACCTGCTTCTGAAGCTTCCAATTAAGGTTAGGTGTCCTTGGTGCTGTTTTTTCTGATATCATCCCTGACACATGAATGTCCTGTGCAGCTGGCTTGACCAGCAGGATCGGACCTCAATTTGAATTTTCTGAGGTGGGCCACTGAAGGAGATGAGTATAGCAAGGCTGTGATTTACCCTGGGGAGTTTCCTTAAACTTGGAAGAAACAGGGTCCCTGAAGCTTTAGAGAAGACAGTTGGGAGTAGGTTTGACACCATTCATTGCTTATTGGCATCCAGTGTTGTTATCAGCAAATGCTACCTGTTTCCTCACAGCTTATGGGAAAAAAAAAAAAAAGCTGCTGTTTCTTGAAGTGATTCTTGTTTTCTCTGGGCAAAACAGAAGCTAGCAAAGACATTCGAGTTAACACAGCATGATGCAGGTGTTTTCCATTTTCTACTGGTCCTAAATCCGACCAGAAGAGAATCAATTTGTTGTAGAGGGTGTAGAATGAAGTGTGAATAATTAGAAGTTCGTTGATTCCTCTAGAGCTGTTATTGATTGATCTGGAGTTATTAGGCTATTTTGCAGTCAGTCTGGTGAAGATTAATTCAGTTTGAGAGCAGTAGCAAGTTTTCCAATTAATGGCTAGCAACATAAACCTTTAGAGTGTAATTTATTTTTCAATCTTCTAACATGTATTTACCCCAGGAGGTTGCCTGGTGGCTAAAGATAGGTGAGTAGGAAGGTGCTGGCTTTCTCTTGCCTTTAAAAAGGTGTTGTTTGTGACCTTAAATGTGGTAGCATTTTAACTAGAACTGTTCAGATGCTTTATATTGTGAATCCAAAATGTTAACACTTTTCTAGTTCATGGGTGTGAACTGTGACTCAGAGGGGTTCCATGGGATCACCCAGTGTGGGAATGCTGGAAGTACAGGGACAGATGAGTAAAGGAAATGGTTGCCCCACTCAAGTTATCTCTAAGTTCCCTGGTAGAGTGCCAGGGAGTCACTGGGTGGTGGTGGTGGCAAACCCAAGCTTCACTGCCCATGTCCTCTGCAGATCCTCAGCACCAGGGAGCGAAGGAGAGGGGCAGCAGGGGAGCTCCAAAGGAGGAACAGTCCCAGCTGGGTTTGGCACGTTCTTCCCACACACTCCCATTCTTGCGCGGCGCTTCCTCTCTCCACATAATACTCTGTTATTTCCTCCTCCTGCCCCTGCTGCTAATTAGCCCACGATAAACTCTGGTGTGAACAAAAGCAAGCAATTAAGAGTCTGTTGCTTCAGCGTGGGCCGTGTCAGAGCAGTGATTTGTTGGTGGCAGGGCTGTGCGGCAGCTCCTCGGGAGGAAAGCAAGGCCATTAGGCTGGCTCAGCCGCCGGTGCCGGGGAGTGGCGTGTCCCCTCCTGCCCTGGGTGGGCAGGGATGGCTGGGCTGCAGCAGGGCTTCCTGAGGCACTGAGCGATGCTGCTGAGTCGTGTGTCTTCTGTTTCACCTGGTGCAGTGGTCTCTGTGCTCACTGCCCGAGCGAGGTGCCTTCAGAAGTTACTGAACTGTGATTCATGTAGGCGAGGAGGTGGGGGATTTCTTTTTCTTTTCTTTTTGGAATGCGCGCATAAACATTTTCAAATTAACACAGACAGAGAAATGATGGTAGAACGAAACATAAAACTGTTGAGTGGTTTATGCTGGAGGGGACCTTAGAGATCATCTAGTTCCAACTTCCTTACCATGAGCAAGGACATCTCCCACTAGACCAGATTGCCAGGGCCCTCTCTCTCCCAAATAAGGAGGAGGCTTAGATGGAGGAAGCAAAAAGCAGGATTTTTGGTAGGTCCCCGGCCAAATGAGGTTTGAATGATATTTGCCAGGATTCAAGGTGCATGTATCAAGACCTTGCAAGCTGGTTTTGTGTAATCTCAGCCCCAATGCTCGAAATCTCTTCAGATTGTCTTTGCTTGAGCAAGAAGTCCTAATGGAAGAAGAATAAGTATTTATATGGGATTTCACTGATGTGTGAACAGACTAAGGAAAGTTGGAGACTTTGTGGCTTGAGACCCACTTTCTTTCCAAAGCTAGAAGCAGGGTTCAAGCTGGAAAATTAAATATGAACTATTCCTGGACAGAAAAAGCGAAGGATTTTGGAAAGCAAGGAATTAACATATGTCCTTTTTTGACACACCACCCAGCTGCTTTGCCAACAGCTGTCTCTGTTTCTGTTGTAGCTCTCGAGCAGCTGCTCACAGAACTTGAAGATTTTCTGAGGATCCTGGACAAGGAGAACTTAAGCAGCACTGCTGTGGTGAAGAAGAGCTTCCTCTCTGACCTTCTGAAAGTCTACACCAAGTCCAGTGGTACAGATGAGGAAAACCAAGGATGGGGTGGTGGGCTGTCATGGGAATTGCTACGGGGTCTTGAAGCAACATTTTCCTGGCAGCTGGTGGGAAGAGGAGACATGAAAATTAGAAGGAGAAAATGAAACTCAGTTTATTTTTGCAGTGACCTCTAATTGTTTATGTAAAATTACTATAGTTATGTGTCCAGCTTTACAAGCAAAGGATTCCCAAGATTCCTGATCCTTTCTGTTTCCCTTATTAAACCTTAAGTTTATTTAATCCACTTTGTAAGATACACAGGATGTACTGTTTGGCCAAGTTAATGTTTAAGTAGAAATTTTAACTTACGGAATTTCCTGACCATAAAGCACTTAATTTTTCTGCTTTTTATTATTGCTTGGGGTTTTTCCTGCACGTTGCCTCAACCAGTGTGCTCCCTCCAAATGTGCTCAGCAGAGACACTTTTTACATCTGCCTTTGTGGAAAAACTTAGCAGCGTGAAAGCAGCATGTGGGTAAAGAGTTCACTTTTCCCTTTGTTTGCAGGTGGTGATGAGGAGTATATTTATATGAACAAAGTGACAGTCCATAAACAGCAGGGTGACCAAGAGAAACAAGACAAAGGTAGGGAGCTGAAGATTAATGGTTTCATCGTGTCTCGTGGGATGATGAAGGCACACAAGGTTAGAGCCTTGCTCTGGCAGCTCTGAGGGCTGAAGCAGCTGCTGCTTGTGGAAGGGCCATTTTCATAACATTCCCTTGGAAATAGTGGTCCTTGCCAGCACTGTGAGGTTATTCCTGGAAGTAGCACTTTGGAGGTCTTTTTTTTGGGATAAAAATGTTGCCTTCTAAGGCTTGAAGCTCCAGTGCCTGAAATATTCAAGGAAGCCTTCATGCTTTCTTTGGCCACAAAACAAGTCACTTTTTGCATCTTGGAGACCTTGAAAGTGTGCTTCTTGTTTGTTGCTGTGGCCCAGAGGGTCTGTGTTGTCACAGCCTTGTGAGGCGAGTTCGCAGGGCTCAGCCCTCAGGCAGAGCACCTTCCTCTCCCAGGGATGTGAGAGCTCTGCAGAGTAAAAGCTGAGAAATCAAACCTAGATGAAATATTCATTTCCAATTTAGTTTTCCCAGGTTTTGAATTTGTAACACGGCAAAGAACATAATTGTCTAAAAATGTTCTTCCTCTTTGAAGTTCACCATGAAAGAGGTTGCTGATAATTCCATGGAGTGAGAGTATTGGTGACACACATTTTTTAAACACACACCTTGTCAGGGGCTGATCCTACCCCAGAGTTTCCAATGCAAAGGGATGAGACGAGGACTCATCAGTGCAGCCTGCTGCTGATGTGCTGGTCCTGCAATAGTTGGGATTGTTCCACTTCCACAGTTGTTTGTTTTGGTTTTGTTTCTTTGTGGTGTGTTTTTTTTTTTTTTTTTGGTTTGATTTGTTCTTTAAACTACCTGCAGCCAAACTTGGGCTAACTTCAAATGCCTGTGAAGACAGGATGTCCTCCCAGATTACACGTGCAGCTCCAGTGTGACCTCCAGACAGGGCCCTCTGGGTGATGCTGTCATGCTCTATAATAAGATCACACAGCCTCCCAGTAGCTCCCAGCAGCTGAGCAGCAACAGAAACATCTCTTTATATAAGTTCTCATTTGGGTGGATAAAGCAAAGCTTCCACTGATCCACCATGCTCAAACACAAGGAAAATTTCAGACAATTTATTTTTAGAGATGGTTCTTTTATTTCAGACTTTTCTCTATCAAGGCCATGACCCTGCCCACTCAGTCACTCCCTGTGGGACCTGGCACTTCTCTCTTTGTGTTTTCAACAACTTCCCTATTCCAAGTAAAACTTCTGAGTTATTTGGAAATGCTGAAGTCAGTGAGACACATTGTGGGATCTTAGCCACAGCTGCAGCTGGATGTAGAGCCCTGATCCTGCCTCTGTCACTGCATGGAGAGGTGCCTGCAGGTTCAGGTTGAGCAGGTGGAGGGAGCCCAAGTGCCCACTGGTGTGATATTGATCTTCCAGTGATGGTGCAAATCCCTCTATCCCTTTTATCTGCTGCAGTTCCATGCCTGTAATGGGACTGGGGTCCACACTTTTGTGGCTGAGCTGACAGGGTCTCTCATGCTCTGCAGAGCTTCTTCCCCTCAACAGCTGTGCTCAAGCATGCTCCAGCAGCACAGGGTGAAATGCTTTCCAAAGTCCATCAGCTCCAAAAGTCACCTCTCCAAACTTTAAAATACGCAATTTCTGCACAAAAAATGTATTTGCCTGCTCCTTGTATCTACTTGCAATTTTAGTGGTAAGGATTTAAGAGGAACAGACACTGCTTTTGAGAAGCCTTCCTGTGGCCCAGTAATTGAATTCCCTGCACTGGGTGATGAAGGCATCATCATTTACCTGAGAGATGCAGCAAGTCTCCACGGGGCTCTTCAGTGAGCCAAATGCCATCTCCTTCTGGAAGTCAGCACAAAGGGGCAGGAGCCTGGGAGGTGGGACTGATGTGAAGGGCTCCTGGTGTGGCCACTGTGATCCTCTTAGCCCAAATGCCAGGTGACATTCACTTCTACAAAGAACAGAGAGCACAGGTAAGTAATAATAACAGATGTGAATTTCAGTAGGATTTTGGATGGATTTTTTTTTTTCCTTCCTTCTTCTAAATGCTCTTCAATCTGCAGGTTTTAGAGATGCATCTTATCAGAGGACACCTGCAAAATGTTAATGCTTGTCTAGGGAAAAGTATTCCTTCCCTCCCACCCCAGTGAGGAAACAGTGTGTGATTTGTGATGCTGGCCTGTGTAGCTGGAGAAGGAAGGGCTATATCCATCGTTGCACTGTCTCAGAGGTCATGGGATTTGGGCACTCACTGAGGCCACCCAGGAGGTCTGTGGTAGGAGAAAGGGGACTGAACAGAAGTTTTCTAAGCCTTCAATGTACCCTCCAGATACTAAATCACTCTGCTTTCAGCTGCTTGGAAAATCTGACTTTCCAGAGGCACATGATCACCTGGAGCAGTTATGCTGCCATATCCCATACACGTTTGGCCGGGGCTGCTTCAAAAGCAGCCCTCCCCTGAGCAGTGGTTACACTGCTGATCACGGCTGGCTTTGCTAAGCCACTGTGCACTTAGCTGAGCAGCCACCTCTGCAGTTTGCCCTGGGAGCAGGGTGGTGCTAGATCCATTTTGTGGGAAAGGTAGCAGAGGAGCAGCAGGGATCAGAGCTAGCAAGGGCTAAACTGCCATGGGTTCCCAGACACTGTGTAGTGTCTGCCCATGCTTCTTCTCAAGACCCTTTAAAGTCTCAGCAGTGGGTCTGGCCTTCACAGTTTTCCCTCCAGAAGGAAAAACATGCCCTAAAAACAGAGGTCAGCTCTTTGCTGGGCCTGGTGCCACATTCCTGGCAATGGCCTGAAATGACATGGTGGCCCTGCAGCCCTGCCTGTAATTGTCACTCTGCTCCCCACTGAAATAGCATCTTGCTGCTCCAGCACAGCCCAGGGTAACAAGTGCTCTGCTGGGAGATGCCACATGTCATCTGTATAATTGTTTCTGCCTTGCAGTGCTGGATGAGAAGAACTCCCTGACCAATGGAGACTCAGGACTGCATTTGTCACCTCCTCAGAAGAGCCTGCCAGACCTCCCCCCTCCAAAGGTAAGTTTTTCACACCCTTTGCTTTTCACTGCCTCAGTCTGGGGCTCTGAACCCTTTGAGGCTTCACTTTTGTCATGTCCTGTGCAGCATGGCTGGGTGGAAGGACCTCTGCCTGTGTATGTTAGTGAGGCAAAGAGTCCTGATGAGCTTTATTTTAAAAATAATAACAAAACATTGAACTAGGCATTTCCAGCTGTAGGTTTCATGTTTACAAAGACTGGGTTAGTATGTGATTGGTGCAGCTGGATGGTGGCCTAGGGTGGCTGGACACCCAGGAACCCCTGTGGTTCCCAAAGCTTGTGCCCAGGTGGAGCAGGCAGCTGTGAGAGCTACATGAGTGTGCAAATTGGGCTGTGCTCCCTGCCAGGGAGATCCACACCCAATTCATAGCACTGCAGGCTCAGGGAAGGAGCAGTGAGGTTTTCAAAGAAACAGAGGTGGTGATGACTCTCAGCTGTTGCTTTGGAAATTTCTCCTGAGTTGTAAATCAGCTGTGCTCGGGCTGCTGACAGGATCATACAAAAGCCAGGAATCCCTCAGCTGCAGCGTGGTGGGGAGGTCCTTGGGCAGTACCAGGATCTCCCTTGCTGCCAGAGCCTTTCTCAGTTTGGCCATTACCAGGGCTCAGAGCTGGGTACCTGGTGTTGTCTGTGCACTGGGTGCTGGTGTTGTTCTGGTTGTGCAGCCCACAGGTCTGTGAGGAGGAGTTGCTGGCTCTGCAGATTTTTCTGTAGGGCAGCTCTAGGTCAGTTAAACACGATCAGCTCTCAGTGGCATGTTGTCTCTGTGCCAGCAAGCCAGCCCAGCTGTCCTAGACACAGGTCATCTTTGAGACCCTGAATGTTGCTGTTCAGTAGTTGATGCAATGTGGGAATTGCTGCTAGCTGGGATTTCAGGATGTGAAAGGAAAGGAGGGCAGGGAGCATGCATGGGGAGGAGGAGGAGGCATGGGTGAGGATGGGGTGGTGCATCCATCAACCGTGAAGGAGGATCTGTTCTTTTCCCAGGAAGGGGGATGCAGGGTGAGGCCCCAGGACCTTTGCCCCGGGATCTGTGTGGCTCAGCTGGAGTTAGCTGGAGGAGCTGGGAAAACAAGGGCTAGGATGGGATGCAGCTGACAAACCCTTGGATGCAGCGTGACTGCCTGCTGGGAGCTGCTCCAGCCCCAGAGGGCTCTGCCCACGCAGATGGCTGGAGCTGGAGTGCCTGGGAGCAGTGGCCAGAGCAGGAATCTCTGTATTAGCTCTGTATTTCATTAAATCTCTGTTCAGCTCTGTATTTCACGGTGGGCAGGAGGTGGAATGAAGGCATCACTGGGGAAGTAGCAGCCAGGTGTCCCCAAGGCATTTCTCTTGAGCTTGGTGCAGCCCAGCTTTCTGACTGGGCAATCAGGAAGTTAAATGAGGGAAGTAGAAAAAAATAGTCTTAGATTTTAGCTGAGAAGGGCACGTGTCTTCTCCCAGACCTTTGCTGGGAATTACCTTCTCCCACCTGCTTACCACTGGAGTTAACCTCCCTTGGGTGCAGCAGTCAAGTACCTCCTCACTGTGAGCATCTGAGTGTCAGAGAGCTTTGGCAGCAAAGTTATGAGTGTCCTTCCAGGAGGAGGGCTGGGGAGAGCTTTAATGAGTGGAAATTGCTGTTAGGGGGAAATGGATCTTCTCTGTCTGCATTTGCAGCTCCCAGTGCAGGCAGGAGCCACAGCCACCTGGGCAGTGGAGGGTGGAGCACAGCTCCTTGCACAGACACTGGGAGGTTAGGAGAGGAATTCAGATTAGATCTATTTTAGTTCTGTAGCACTTTCTGTGGTCTGGTGACACTCAGGCATCCTGTGGTGGTGCTCTGCAGTTGCCTTTTGAGGTATTGTAGAAATCTGGTGACAGAGCTCTGCACAGCAGATTGCCCCTGGCACCCACAGACACCAGCAGTCACTGCGCAACCCAACAGGGGTGGCCCACCTGGGTCCCTCTGCTTCCTTTGGATTTGTCCTAAAACAATCTTTAAGCAGTGAGTTCTGCAGGCCATGGCTCAGACATTGGTGACCTCTCCTCTGCTGCAGCCCTGGCAGCTCTGCCTCTTCCCACAGCCATCCACAGGGACTGTGCTAGGGATGCAGATGCCCAAGGTGGTTACATTTGCATGCTCGTTGTGCCATAATGCAACAGGCAAATGTTCTGTTAAATAATACAATCTATAGCCTTTGACTTAAGTTAGAGAATAAACCACTCCACGCCCCTAGGGAAAGAGGAGACAAAACAAATACCTTCTGGGGCAGAAGCCAAGGTGCACCCTGTTGGCTTTCATTGTCTGTAGGAAACAAAACAGAGCAGCCCCTTCCCTGACAGTTGTGGGATAGAGTCAAAAAAACACACAGCATTTCTTTGTGTAGGAAATTTGTTTATGGTCACAGCACAAAGTGAGCTGGCTACACACAGGAGGCCACCACAGATGGCAATTACAGACGCATTTCCTAGCCAGGGAAGGGATTAAGTAAAACCCTGGAGTGACTGGGTTTGTTTTTTGTTTCTTTAATGTAACACATTAGGACAAGAAGTTCCTAACCCTTTTAAGTGTTTGGAGGGCAAGTGTTTTCCAGCAGTGTTTTGCGTGTCGCTGAAGGCAAGTTCAGTCTGCTCACAGCATCTGGCAGACCCACGAAAGAAGGAGTTTTAACACTGCAGAAGTCTGGGAGGCTGGCAGAGCCACGGGCAGCTCGCCCAAGTAGGAACAGCCGCGTGACTTTGGTGTGGTCAGGGCTCCTCGCTCCCACAGGCCCAACAGCTTCCCTTTGTGGGCAGCTGTTGGCCTGAAAATCTTTGCCTTCAAAGCTTCCTTTCTGCTTCTGGGCACCAGGAGCTGCTGGTGGAAACATCCGGGGCAGGATGGGCGGCTTCGCACCTGCATTTGATGACGTTGGCGTGACCTGCAAATGCACTGATCTTGCCTTAGGCTGCTCTGCAGTGCTGATGCACAACTGGCCCCTCTTCCCCAGGGAGCAATTGTGGGCTAGAACAGCACACGATTTGTGACCCTCAGCATTGCTGTTTCTGCAGAGAGACCTGCTTTTGTGCCCCTTCTCCTGGCGGAAGTGGGGCTTTAACCCTGGGCATCCTGTCAGGGTTTGCACAGCCTCAGTTGGGTCAGCTGAAGTGTCAGAGCATCCTGCTGTCAGGTGGCTGGGGGTGGTTTGACCTCGGTGAAGAGCAGGGGCACGTCACTGGGGAACAGGAAATGCTACTGTCAGGTCAAGGTGGGAGATGGGATGCCAGGTATTTTGGAAAAACATAAGCTCTGTGCTCATCCTACTGATCTGTTCGTGCTGCTGCTCTGCTGTCTCCTGTCCAACATCTGTGTGAATCACCTGAAAAGTAAAAAGTTTGTTTCTTAACTTCACTTCTTTTTTCCTCATGTATTATTATTTCTAAAGGATCAAGGCATGTTTTTCCTACCAGCCCTTGTTGTGTTTAGGGAGGGGTTTGGCAGGCACCACAGGGATTTTCCAGCACTTGGACTCTTTCCAAAGGTTTATTTTCCATTAGTGTTGTTTATCCATTTCCTTCATTTTTTGTTAAGAGCACAATTAAAGATTCCCAATATAGTTCCTAAAGCAGAGATTTTTAGCTGTTAGTTTCTATCAGAGACTTGGAGACAGGACCAGAGCCTGCTCAGGCTATGTTTTCAGTGTAAAGCCAGGGTTGCACTGATTCTCCTCCCTTCTGGTTCCCTGATAAGATAATCCATAGCACAGAGGACCATTCCCAGTTATGATGGGCAGCTTAGGGAGGTTGGTGCAGGCAGAAATCTCAGTTCAGGGTAAGGCTGATGGGTTGCAATTGCTGCTATGAGTTATCTTCCCAGGGCTTTCAGCAACATGAAAGAAAGTAACATTTATGATGCAATTATACAGTAATTTCAATTTATATTTGAGCTAACTGTACCACATGTAAAAGATTTCATCTACTGGGATGCACTTGAGTGCTAAGAAAAAGGGAAAAGGATGCCCCATTGTTTTGAAGGTTCTGGTTTTACCTTAAATCATGTTTCTTTTATGTGTTTATTCTGCAGATTCTTGAAACAAAACAACCTCCAGTCCCCAAGATTGAATCTCCAGAGGGATATTACGAAGAGGCTGAGCCCTATGACATCTCTGTAAATGGTATATCCCAGCTAGTCCCTGGGAGGGGGTTCATGTGGGAGATGGAAGGCTTGGGGTTTATGAAAATCAGTAAATGAAGGCACAGATACTTTGTACAGCTTTTGGGACAAGTTTGTTTTCTGCTGCTCATGATACTTGATATTACAGACCTAATGCTAGCTGGAAAGCAAAGAAAACTGAATTACTCCAATTTTTAACTTTCCTGTAGAAGTTAGTAATATGTTTGGGTCAATATAGCATCAGTGTAAAATGTTAGAAACCATTGTGGGTTCTCTTTGTCTTGGTGGTTTTCTGGCAGATAGACTGCAGTCAAACACAAGTTTCTATTCAGGACTGAGTGGTGAAGCTGTGGTGGCTTGCATTCATGTCCTAGTGCTGTAATTGTCCCCTTGGGGCTCAAAATCCATGGCTCTGCTGGTCTGTTAGGAGTGATAACTAATTTTATAATTGGCTCTTTATTCAGCTCTGTCTGTTGGGGCAGTTGAACTATGTGTAAATTTGATTAGAAAGCCCCACTTTGTGTGAGGAGAGAGCATGTGGGTTCCCTTGCACCCCCAGCCATGTCCTGGAGCAGTGCCACCGATGGCTGTCCCTGTGGGCTCCCCACCCCTCTGGGAGGAGGCTGCTGCGAGCTGAGCTCCCACGTTCTCACTTCTTACCATGCATTCCTGCATCCTTTCATTGAACACCCTTCACTGAGAGATTGCCTTCCTCTGATCTGATAGCAGAGCTCATCTTGTCATCACTTTACAATCCATTTAAGCCCATATGAGATAGATTATATCACTGCAGAAGCAGAGCTCTGCTCGTCAGCCTTGGCTGCAGCAGAGTGTGTGGCATGGGCAGAGTTGAGGCAAGCAAAGAAGCGAGAGTTAGGGGTGAAAGATTTGGATCTAAACCCTTGGCTGTTGAATCTGAGCTTCATCTGGAAGAAGCTGGGTCCTCTCCAGCCCCAGTGTGAACTACTGAGCTTTGAAGTTCTGTGTGAACAGGAAGATGGTGCCTAGCTCAGATGGAAAAGGTTCAGGTTCATTGTGGCCAGGGTGAAAGGTGCTGCTCGGTGCAGAGGAGAGGCCCCTCTGGCTCTGCCCTGTGTTTCGCTGAAAGGCTCTGGGTCGTTTGGCTGAGGTGAGGGCTGTGAAGCCCTGCTGCAGCCTCATCCCCATGCCTGCAATGTAAGATAAAGGAGATTTCTTTTCCCCCCTGCAGCACATTGGGAAGGTGGATAAATTGTTAAGAGCCATGGCATATGTGAGATTAGCTGGAATACAGCCATGGATCTGTGCTGGGATACCCAGCTTTGTTATCCAGGCAGCTCCATACACTCACCCTCAGCTCAGAAGCTTGGCTGGCAGGAATGAGCTCCCACCTCTGCTTTTCCTTGGTAACCTGCTGCTCCGAGACACAAATACACCCACCACCCACTGAAATCTAGGCCAGTCAGATGCCTAGGGAAATGAGAGATCAGAGCTCTGCAAAAAGAGAAAAGCACAAATGATGGGAGCACTGGCCAAATGAGGCAGCTCTGGGTGGCTGGCTGTGGCTGCTGTGATCAGCTGTTGCTCCAGCAGGCTCTGTGTTTTACTGAGCACTATCACAGCTGTAAGTGGAGATAGGAGCCTGTGAAGCCAGCAGAGGTGGGACAGAGAATTCCAGTGATTCCTCACCACTGATGTGTGTGGTGCCTTTGCATCCTGTGATTGCTCAGCCACCGGTCCCCTCTGTAGACCCCACCACATCCCTTCCACACAAACCTCCTGGTGTGCTCCAAAGTATGTTTTGTGTGAGGAGGAAGGAAGCATCATGAGAATCTCTGTGCTCTTTGGCAACCTCATGTTGGAGGTGGTTCCTTGCAGAGTGAGCCAGAAGGAGGAGCAGGGAGAGGTGTGTGCCAGGAGAGGCTGCAGGGGCTCAGGAGAAGGTGAAGTGTGGTGTGCTGTGCAGAGGGGAGCTGGGCAGTGATGCTGGTGCCCTGGTTTGCCTCAAGAGATCAGGCTGCAGCACGTGGGCAAACCTGCTGGTCCCTGTCCTGCCCTTTGTTTCAACAAACACAAGCTCCCCATCCCTTCCCCCTGCCCCAGCCTGTGCCCTATCAGGTGTCAGTAGTACTTTGTACCTGTCCTACACAGTGATGCTCACTGCTAGGAAATAATCTGGGACCTTGGTGTGACTGCTGTTGCTAAAGGGCAGTCTGGACATGCATGGCTTTGCCCTGAGCACTTCCTTGCCTTGAGCACTTCCAGGGCTGGGGCATCCACAGCCTCTCTGAGCAACCTGTGCCAGTTCCTCATCATGTTTGCAGTAAAGAATTTTTTCCTAAAATCTAAGCTAAACCTACAGTCTCTCAGTTTGAATCCATTTCCCCTTGTCCTGTCACTGTAAGCTCTTGTGAAAAGTGTTTCTGACAGTGTTACAGCACGAGCCTTGGAAGACACCCATGTGTCCCCAAACAAATGGGCGTAGTGAAATCAGACAAAAATAGGAACACCACTAAAATAAGTGGGTGCACTGCCAAGAAAGGACATCAAAGCAAGCCTCCAGATGGGCTGAGGAGATAGAGGTTCCATGCACTATCAGAGGTGGGACTGTGAGGCACTGTAGTAAACTGTGGGTGAATTAATTAAAACGAAGCAAGCAGGCGAGTCCACTGGGTCTCGAGGTCCATCTTTCATCAGCAGCATTCCCACCCCTCCGTTGGGGACGCTCTGCCTTTCATTTTCCAGCTCCAGCAGAGGCTGCTGCTTCCCTTCCCTCTTGGGCTGAAATGTGTTAAACCCTTATCAGCAGCCTTTGCATAATTGGAGGGTGCGATAAGGAGCAGTGAAAACGGGAGAGGGGCGGCGTGGCTGCCAACTGAGCAGTAATTATTCTGGCTAACACAGCTCATCGGCCCTGGCTGCTTTTAACTACGATGAAGATGATTGTTTTAAAGGGAATTGCCTTGTTTGAGGGGATGGGTTGAAAATGCTGTCCCTGTTTGAAGTCTCAGCCTATGTAGGGCGATGTGCAGGGATGGGACAGCCTCACTGGCCGAGGGGACTGACACCCGTGTTCTCTGCATTTGCTTATCTGTGGCTTTCTCTCTTTGTCTCCCTTTTTCTTTCTTTTTTGACTGTGCAGGTCTTTTTGGTAGGCTTGCTGCGGCTGGACCCAGGCCAGGGTTGCAGGTTACTGAGGGCGTTATTTATGCCACAATAACTATGGGTATGGCATGCTTTCCAAACCTGAAGTGCCTTTTTTAAGCAACAACAAGAAAAAAAACTATAAAAATACCCCCCAAAACTCAGTTTTAGCAGAGATTATCAGATACCTCCCCCTGGATTTGCCTGTTACATGCATGGAGGGTAGTGACTTCTCCCCATCTGTTTTGTACAAAGGATTATTTTTGTGGCTTTTCTTGTGCTCAGTGTGACAATGAACTTCCCTAGCCTTTATTCCCTTGGTTCTGTCACTGGTGTGGAGCTGATGTGTGGTAATGCTGGCTGTATTGGCAAGTAGCTGTTTGGTGAATGACTGAAGGTGCTCCACTGAGGCAAAGGCAGAGTGGGAATGTAAGATGGTCTGAGCTTCCTGCATCATGGCATTGACTTAGCTCCCTGGGCACTCATGGGAAGACCCACAGGAAAGCAGAGGTGGATTTGGATAAAGACATCTGAGATTGTGGCTGCCACTGATGCCTGAGCTATATGATTTGGGACTCGGTGAGCTTCAGTAGCGATCACAGGGTTGTCACAAGGCTTGTCCCAGTTTGCCAGCTGCACAGCCTGGTAAATGCCTTTCCTGCATGAGGCTGTAGCAGTGTCACCAGGCCAGCAGTTGCTGCAGCTCTTCAAGTAGGGAAGAGCTCATCTCATGAGGAACCACACTTGTGGTTGTGGTTGATGCGTGGAAGAGCATCCAGAGCTTCTCAGGAGTACGGTGGCAGCCTGAGACCTACTGCTTAGGTGGGGGCACCAGAGACCTCCAAAGGACGCCAGAGGGGTGGTTAGTGGTACCCCCATGTGGATAGGGAGGGAGTTTTGGAAGATGAAGTTCCCTTAGGCATCTGCTGCTGCATATGGAAAGGTCCTGTAGCAGTGCAGAGATTCAGCTTCTTGGTGTTTGTAGGGTTGAGAAACACCTACGCTTTTACTCCATCTGAGTTCGGGTGCAGGGTGCCTGTGGACAAGGTCTGCATAGTGAGAATGCACTGAGGGGGGTAAAGCTTCCCCATAAAAAATGGACAGTTTGATATGTTGAGGGCATGGAGATGGTGAGGCAGTAGTGTGCTCCATTCAGAGACCTTGAAAGGGAATATTTGCTTTTTAAAAAGTTTGTCTAATTAGTGCAGTTTTAATCGCTTGAGGGGTATTGTAGAGCGAAATTTCACTGGAGGTAAGAGTGTAGCTTTGTTACTGTATCTCAGTTCCTTTTATTTAAAGAACAAATAAAACCAACTGAAACGTTTTTCAGTGAAGCTCCTAACGCCTTTTTCTTTCTCTTTTCTAACTGCTTTTCTTCTTTTAATTTGCACCAGTCTGATAATGTTATTTTTATGTAGATAGTAAGATTTGGTGAGAATTCAAATTAGATTAAATTCCAGTGAGAGAAACTTAACAATATTCCTCCATGCTGTTTAGTAGGACAGGAATGCCAAACCCTACACAAATGTTGCCCCAATCTTACCATCTTACTCTGTGAGCTTATCTTGTGACTTAGAGCTCTAAATGCCAGCAGAGCATTGCAATTTCCCCTGCAGTCAGGGAGAATATTTTCAGTGTTTTTGATGAGCCTGGTACCAGTGATCAGCTGAAATGCCTTACAGCTGAGGACTGAAAATTCCAACTTCTCCTAGTAACATAGCAATCCATTTAAGAATGGACATAAAATATGTTGCTGCTCCTCACATTTGCCACTTATGACTAATTTTTGGTACTGCAACAGTGTATTACGTCAAAGGCCCTAGATGCTGAGTAGAGAGAGAGGGAGCTGTTAGACCAGAGAGGGAAAGTGAATGACATCTCAAATACAGTAGATCATTGCTTGCTGCATGGCCTTGCAAATACCATTTTTACTTCTGGCATTTAGAGGACAAGGGCTGATTGTAGCTTGCTGTTGCCTGAAAAATTGTGCGTGTTTGGCTTGAAGTGGAAAGGAGTAAAAGCATCTTTGGGGGAAAGCAGCAAATATCAGGAAATGTCTAAGGGAATGTTCTCAAATTTGTGGTCAACTGAGAAGTGTCTTTTGAGTGTTTGCTAACAGAGGCTATCAGGCACAAAATACTGCAACGAGATTCACATTGGGCTAGAAAGAAAAACGGATCTATAAGGGTAATTTTCCTATTAATTATCCTCCTGTAGGAGAGCCTCAAAAGACACATCCCTGCACTGGAAGCTTGTGCATGTGTGAGCATGGCCAAGGGAAGCATTTGTCTCAGAATTATTCTAAAAATGGATTTAATGATAGAGCTTTGCTTCTGTTACAGAAGATGGTGAAGCCGTTAGCAGTTCCTATGAATCTTACGATGAGGAAGAGAGCAGCAAGGGCAAGTCAGCAACCCATCAGTGGCCATCCCCAGAGGCCACCATTGAGCTGATGAAGGACGCCCGCATCTGTGCCTTCCTGTGGAGAAAGAAGTGGCTGGGACAGTGGGCAAAGCAGCTGTGTGTCATCAAGGACACCAGGTTGCTGGTGAGCAGATCCTCTACTCTCTGTCTAAAATAATCTGGTTTTATGAGCTGAGGAAGGAAGTGGCACCATGTTAATAAGCTGGCAAAAAACAAAGTACCCCTAGCAGCAATGCTTCAAAAACCATGTCCTGGAGATCTGGGGATCTTATTCCATTTTCAGCAGGAACGTGGACATGGGATTGCTGAAGGGGGCACAAGGACACATTTGTGACCAAAATCCCAATCCCCCAAAATGTCTAGGGACACTT
Source organism: Phainopepla nitens (assembly GCA_013400175.1). Taxonomy (NCBI): domain Eukaryota; kingdom Metazoa; phylum Chordata; class Aves; order Passeriformes; family Bombycillidae; genus Phainopepla; species Phainopepla nitens. The sequence goes on from VXBQ01017475.1 coordinate 269,471, forward strand.
TCTGGGGAAACTTTTTGAGGTGATTGAGCAGAAGGGATACTTAACCAGAAGCTAACCACATACTTGAACCTGTGTCAGTAAAAGATATTTCAGACTATATATACATGCAGTCAGATGTATGTGTTCTTGTACATACAGGGATCTCCTGTGTGTAATCTGTGCAGACTTTTTAGAACTGTAGGAGCTTCTTGTGTTCAGTGCACTGACTGCACGTGGCTGCTTGAGTCACTTATGGGGTTGAGTTCATGCCAGTGAGCAGGAAGGTTCCTCCTCTGCCTCTCACCTGTTCCTGTCTTCCTTCCCCAGTGCTACAAGAGCTCCAAAGACCACAACCCGCAGCTCGACGTGAATTTGCTGGGCTGCACTGTCATTCACAAGGAAAAGCAAGTGAGGAAGAAAGAGCACAAGCTGAAGATCATCCCCACAAATGCTGATGTCATCGTGCTGGGGCTGCAGAGCAAAGACCAGGCAGAGCAGTGGCTCAGGGTCAGTGACAGCTTCAGGACTTGTCCCACTGGTGCTCCCATGCTTTGCTGGGAGATCAGATCTTATCTCAGCCCTGTCCTTGTGTGCTCTGGCTCCCTTCCTCACTGCAAGCCTTTATACAAATATACCACTTCATTTTCATGTCCTGGGATAGATTCTTCCTGCAGCTCCCTGCTGCCTTCAGTGTGCTGGAGGGTACAAGGGGACCTCCTAGCCCAGCTGCTGTGGTGGGGGCAGAGGGGAAATGTCTGGGGTGGGTCCCCAGCATGAACTAGCTGAGGGCAGGGGTAAATGTAGCCCTTCCTCCGAGACAGGAGGAGGAGCCTCCTGGAGCCCAGGACAGCCTCGGGGCTGTGAGACGCCAGGGCTGCCTTTGCTGGCAGCCTCTCCCGGTGACTTGGATCCAGCAATTTCTGCTGGATGCCTCATGCAACACCAGGACAGTCCTCAGGGTCAGTAAACCATGGGTCTTCCAGGCTGATGTGGTTTTTCCTGTCCTAGTTGGGGGAGATTAACTGATCTGTTACTGCAGCTCTCTCATAGGCTTTGGCTTCCCCTTCTGCACAGGTAATCCAAGAGACCAGTGGTTTGCTCTGTGAAGGAGGCAGTGAAGGCAACCAGTACATCCCAGACTCACAGCGCCTCAGTTACCCAAAGGTACATCTTGTCTCTGCAGACAGACCTAGCACTCAGGCTTTCCTGCCCTATTCCTTCAATAGACAGTAGTGTAGGTGCCTGAATTTTAGGTAAGCAAAGACTGTCATGGGTGTAACCAGACCCCCGTGCTGCTGAAAAGGAGCATTCTTGGAACCATCGTAGTTTCCCTTTGCGTCTTAATTTTGTTGCCATATCTTCCCTCCCAGACTAGCTCAGCATTTGGCTACCCACTATTTAGGGCAGCAGCTGCTATCTCATCCAATGGGGTGCTTATGTTCACCAAGAGCTTTGGGAGGGACATAGACCCTTGGATGCCAGGGCTTGGGCCATCTCTAGTCCAGGTTTAGGTGACACTCCCCTGGGAGCAGCTTGTTCCAAAACAGTGGGAGGACAAAGAGACTTTCCTAAGTCTCTGGTGGATACCCAAAATGGACCTGTTTGGGCACCTGGCTGGCTCCTCTGCCCATGCCCCCCACAGGGACTGTCAAATGTCTCCAGCAGCCAGGCTGCAGGGTAGGAGGCCATAGGGTGGCACCAGTGGTGCCACTGTGTCTCCTCAGAGGTGAGCCCAGCTGGGGTGGGGCACGCTCAGGAACAGTGGGAAGGGCACAGTGTGAGCGAGCTGGCTGGGGATGTCTGGGTGAAAGCATCTGCTACAGAGAGAGTGGGACCTCATAATATGGCAGAAGGGGAAAAAGGTCCTTGCAGCATGGTATGCTGGAAGAATGGGTCACCTGCATCTGTGGAGCTTGTGCCTGGTGCTTGTTGGCAGGTGGAGGTGTCTGAGAGGTACTCTGCAGCCTCCGAGAGCGGGAGCAGCACTGACGGCCACACGGAGACAGCTGAGACAAAAGATGGTAAAACTTTGCCCTGGGAATGAATGACAGGGAAAATGGGCCCTTGATCCTGCATGGGGCCAGGGCTTCTGTAGTTCCTGCCACTGCCACCTCAAACAGACCTGATGAAAGCTGTGTGTGCATTCATTGCCTGGGAATTTGATCTTGTTTTGGAATCAACATTTGCACACTGACTGTTGTGCTCACGAGGAGAATGTTGAAGAGGCTCTTTGGACATAAACTTCCCTCCCTCCTGGGAACCTGGTGTCCCTGTTTCAGAGAGGAAAAGACTTGAATACAGTAAATGTTTATGGGTAATGGTTCTTAATTAAATTGTTTGTGGTGTAGGAAGGTGAAGGGAGGTGGGTGCCTGCCCAGCAAGAGCTGTGCTAGCACATCCTACTGCTCCTGCAGTGACTGGCCTTTGGTCAGAGCCAACCCACGTGTAAAGCAATACAGATTAGCATCTTCCACAAATCTCTAGCTGATCTTACTGGTGCCATCTTGCTCCTGAACTCCCTGGGCTTTGGATTTTCCCTCCTGTCCCTGAGTCACAGGTTTGCCCTCTGCAAGGGATGTGTGTGAGGTGGGGGCAGGACCCCTAGCTGGGACAGCAGGTTGGGAGCTGGGAAAGCCACACATGTGTCTTTTTAATTTCTGTTAGTTAAGAAGAAGGGCACAACTGGCCTGAAACTGAGCAACCTGATGAACCTCGGGAGGAAGAAGTCCAGCTCCCTGGATAGCCCAGAGAGATCCCTGGAGACTTCAAGTAAGTGGCAGCATGAGTCCCTCTGCAGGGATTTGTCTCAGGGCTGGATCTTAGTGTGCAGGGATGAGCACAGGCATCATCCTCCTCAGTCGTGCCTGTGTCATGTAGTCCTGCCAGCAAATCCATGCCCATTGTGGTGCCTGTGCCTCTCAGAGTGACCCAAGAGGAAACATGAGTAATACCAGACATGCACACACAGGGCATTTGTGCTGCCCGGGGTGTGGGAGCCTGCAGGGAGAGTTGTGAGGGCTGGCTTGTATTTACCACCTGCGACCAACTTTGTCCAATCATCTGCAGCCAACTTGCTGCTCCAAACCTGTCCTGAATTTCAAGGGTCTCATGTTAAAGGTTTTTACCCTTTTCACCCTGTTTTGTTTGGATAGGACAGCTTGTCTTTGTGCTTTTGCTCTTTATTGGTGGCTTTGCATTGTGTGGTGATCTCGTAACTTTCCCATTAGACATCCCCAGGCACACAAATTAATACGGATTAAATGGAAAATGTGTCTAAGTAAGCTGTGCTTACTTGCAGGTTACCTGAATGTGCTGGTGAACAGCCAGTGGAAGTCACGGTGGTGTCAGATAAAAGATGGGCACCTCCATTTCTACCAGGACAAGAACCGAAGCAAACTGGCTCAGCAGCCCCTGAGCTTGGCAGGCTGTGAAATCATCCCGGAGCCGAGCCCTGACCACCTGTACTCCTTCCGCATCCTGCACAACGGGGAGGAGCGGGTTGTTTTGGAGGTAGGGTGTATATCTCCGAGAAAGCTCTGCTTAAAAACACCAGCTTGAGTACTTTAGGAGGTCTAAGTGCCAGTGTGTTCCTCCAGAGGAACCTCAGTCCAACAAAACAGAACCTGAAGAGCAGGACTTTGGTTTGTCTGCCTGTGGTCACGTAGAACGTGTCCCACCTCGCTGGTAATCCAGGCTGAGTCTGATGCTGGCACCTCCAGAGGGACCATTCAGCTTTCATCCTAGGCACTCATCTTAGGGTGGGACATGGGGTCCCCTGGAGATTCCCATCTCTCTCCCCTGACTGCAGGATAACCTTGGATAATTAAATTCTGGGGAGTGCATTGCAGATGGCTAATGTTAGATGAGAAGAATGCCACTTTAGGGATTTAAGGCTGTGGTCAGGGGGAATAGAGAACTTCATTCTTTTGACACCAGAGCCCCAAAGCAACGGGTCACACATCCCAGATCTGCCCCTGAAAGTGCAAGTGAATTCATCTCCATCTGTTACTTTCCTTTGCCTGCATCCAAGGCTGTTTATCTCTAATCTTACTTCTCTCTGACGACAGCATGATTATAGTAGGAGGTGGACAATGTGAGCAATTTCCTGTATTTTTCCAGTGGGTGGAATATTTATAGCTAAACAACTGACTTAGAGGGCATGCTGTGAAATTGGAAGATGTTTGTTTTTATTTAGTTTCTGATTCAGGATATGTCTGTATCTAAGAAATTTTGCCCAACTACAGATGTGAAGAAGAGGTGCTGGGAAAATTTACATTTTGTGAATGGAAGGATCTGTATTTTATTGGGATGTCAGACTCAATGTCAGACTCAATGTACAGACTGGCTGGCTGGCAGGCTTCCCAGAGACTGAAGTCTCTGCTAAATAAAACAGACTGAAAGCTTAAAATATACTTTCCAGTTTGGAAAGTGTATATATATTCACTTGCCCTGAATTTTACTTTGTGGTTACCGCTCTGACTCCTCAAATCAATGCAAAAAGTGGCTGCATCAGCCAACTTCTTGCTCTAAGTGGAGTCTCCTGCACTGGGAGGTGCACGTGGCTATTTGCTAGAGCTGACTTCAGGACACAGAATTTAACTCCTCATGTTGCAAAATGTCAGACTGCTCACTGCACCTGGGAATTGAGTACTGACCATGTTAAAACGATGGACTGATGCTTTAAGCTCTTCCCTTCTCTCCCTTCTGCAAAGAGCTGTGGAAGGGGTCTGTGCTCTGGCAGCAGGACCTCGCAGGCTGGGGTCTCCTTGCCTCTGTTTAGGCAATCCCATTGCTGCACTCTGCTGGTGCAAAATAAAACGTGCATGCTTTCCTTACCCAAAGCTGCTCCCTGCCAGCATCTCCAGCTCCAGAGACTTCTCTTACTCTTGTGGACAGCTGAGTTGACCACCACTGAAAGGAGCCTGCAGACTGAATAAAAATTTTAGGAAGCAGCAGAGCAAAGAGCTGCAAAGTCCATACACAGAGCTGTACTTTTAACACAGCCTCAGGTTTATTATATATACCCAGCAGTTCATCTTTCCCCTTGGAAGCCCAGGGGATTACCAGCATGCTTCTCTACCCAATCTAAGCCAGCATCAGCCCTGTGAGTGCAGAGAAACCACTGCTGCAACCTGCCCTGTCTGTCTGATCACCCTGCAGGCAAAGTCCTCAGAGGAAATGGGCCACTGGCTGGGCCTCCTCTTGTCGGAGTCAGGCTCGAAAACAGACCCAGAAGAATTTACCTACGATTACGTGGATGCTGACAGAGTTTCCTGCATTGTGAGCGCTGCCAAGAATTCCTTCTTGTATGTCACTGGTAATGGGTTGGGGCTGCATGGGGCTGGTAGAGGGAAAGCAAACCAGAGCAGGGGGCTCTCCACTCATGGGAGGTTGGCTGGCATGGAAATAGGTGGTAAATTCACAGCTGCAGCTCAGTCAGTTTCTTTTGGGACAGGAGAGCACTTCCTGTCTCACCAGGGTGCATCTGGCCTGGCCTGCAGCTTGCCATGGGGCACGTGCCTGAGTGGAGGTAGCAAGAGCAGGCTAGGCTCTCAGCCACCCAGTCCATCATGCCACTGGGGCAGGGTGACTGTGCTGCTGTGGCTGAGGGCTGGGCGAGAAAGGAGAGAGCCAGGGGGAAATACAGCCCCACACTGGGGAGTGCTGCTGAAAGGGCAACAGCAGCAGTGACCACTGTGCTTTGAATGGCTCTGCCTCCTCCTCTCCTGCATCTGGCTGCCTGGCCTTGCCCGCACCTCAGGACTGGAGTTCTCAGTTGTGTAAAAATGCAGCAGTGCAGAGCCATGCAGCAAATCCAGTCCCCCTGATGGGATGTCCTGCTGCCTGTTCACAGCCTGATGCAGAGGAAATACTCTGAGCCCAACGCCTACATCGACAACCTGCCCAAGGGCAGGGTGCAGCAGGACGAGCTGTACGACGATGTGGATCTGCCAGACCTGCCTGTGGTAAGACAGATGCCCTGCTGCAGGGAGCCCTGGGGAGACCATGGCAAACCTCTGGCCATGGGGAGTCTCCAGCAGTGAAAAGGGGGGTTTCCCAGCAGTGGTGAAAGGGATTCCCAGCCCCTGGGGAAATCCTGGCTTTTGCAATGGAGCAGAACCACCTGGTGGAGAGGAGTTGCTAAGGAATGGGAGAGAGGTTTCCAGAAAGGGGCTGTAGGAGTCCTCAGGCAGCTGGAATAAAATTCCACAGTTTTCATCAGCAAACAGCATGGATTATTTGGTGATAGTGGGCTTTTTGGAGCCTAGCCTTTCAAATTTTCTTTTTATGCCTGTAAGAGCAAGTCCTGTGTGAAAGGACAAGAACAGTGGGTCATGCTGGGAATGGGACTGTTACCTCAGGAAAGGCAAAGAATGTGGCATGGGTTGCTGGATGTACAACAGTGTGATATCCTTGCATGGGGCTGCTGCTACCATCAGAGTGACCTATTGAAGGAAAACAGGAGGGGCCTTTCCTCCAGTACTTTAAAAAGCCCTCTGTGGATGACTCAGAGACTGATATTTTAGTTCCTCTAAGATTTTTGGAAAATACTCCAGATTGCCTCAGATAGTGCTGCTCTGCAGCGAGATGTTGCTTGTACTTCTAGTTGCAGCAGATGGTCTCTTTTGCAGGAAGAAGTACCCAAGGGTGAGAGCAAATTGGAGGGGGACCAAGACAGAGTGTATCTGGATCTCACCCCAGTGAAGTCCTTACTGCACTGTGCTGGCAAGATGTCATGCCAGTCTTCGCCCCTCAGCTCACCATCTCTAGAAAGGGCCAACAAGGCTGCCCCAGAGAGCACAGCTGAGACAGCCCCCATGGCTAAGGAAGCTGAGCCCTGTACTAAGGCAACAGAGATCTTGGAGCAGGTACTGTCCAAATCGTGATGCCAAGCCAGGCTTAATCACCGAGCCAGTTCCCTACACCTCATCATCCCACTTCATTTCTCCTTTCCAGAAACACCCAGAGAAGCCAGAGCCCGAGGAGGCTGTGCCACGGGCGCCTGCTGTCAAAATCCAGAGCCAGCAGCAGAACATTGCCTTCCCCCAGATGGCCCCCGAGGTGCCAGCGGGCACAGTTCCAGCGGGCAGTCCCCAGCTGGTGCCTGCACACCGGCCCAAGATGCCACTGCCAGGTGAGTGTGCTGCTCAGGTGGCCCGAGGGTGCTTAAAGAGAGGTGGTGCCCTGTGCTTCGTCTTGCCTCTGCTCTGTTGCAGTCTGTGTGCTGCCTCTAGTGGTTGGTGACTTTTCAGACCTTCCCTTGTTTTCTTTTCAAGCACCTGAAAAGGTTTACTCACTCCTGATTTTTTCCCCTGACTGAGCTTGTTGTTGGTGGGCTGTGTTTCCAGCAGCAGCAGTGGAAACCAAGCTGGGCAAGAACAGGACAGAGGCAGAGGTGAAACGGTTCACAGAGGAGAAGGAACGGCTGGAGAAGGAGAAGGATGAAATCCGAGCTCAGCTCACCCAGCTGCGCAAGGAGAGACGGGAGCTGAAGGAAATGCTTGGTGGCAGCACAGGTAGAGCAGGGCAAGGTGGGATGTGTGGAAATGAGCCAGGGTGGGGCTGTGGAGAAAGAAGAGACAATAAACCTGGCCCTCCTGGGACCAGAAGAGATGGGGGGAACCTGGTGCTTTCAGCCAGACCACGTAACCCAGATTGCACCAGAGCAAGAGCCACAGTCCTTCTTGGGGCAAACCACAAGGAAAACGTACAGGACATGCCCTGATCCCTGCTCCCCTCAGGAGCTCCCCAGGTCCCCAGCAGGCACCAAGATTCCTCTCCCTTCACAGACAGGAGCCTGGAGCAGAGGCTGAAGGAGATAGACGAAGAATGCAAAAGGAAGGAAAGCCAGAGGGTGGACCTGGAGCTGAGCCTGGTGGAGGTGAAAGAGAACCTGAAGAAGGCGGAGTCCGGCCCGGTGACGCTGGGCACGGCAGTGGACACCACACACCTGGAGAACACAGCCCCACGGGTATGTGGGGCACCCCTGGCATGCACAGCAGCTTTCTGGCAGCTAGGCAGTCACACAGTCTCAGCCTGCTTAAAAATATAATGATTAATAATAGCATCATTAGTGTAATCTTGTATAAATATGTGCAATCTTGTATAGCTTATATGTATGTATAAATTATTGTATATAATATACATAATATAATAATAATCTAATGAGATAACAGCAGTAATGGGGAAATGAAAGGTGGATAGGGCTCAGGAGAGTGGTTGCATTTTGCTGTGGGACCTTGAGCAACACCCTCCAGAGCCATGCAGGTCTGGACTCAGCTCCTTCTGCATTTGGCTGAGCTAAGGGATGGTTTTTTGCAGGAGGATATTCAAGCATCTAAATTCCTTCTTGGGAACTTGTTTCCCATGAAATGGAGATCTCCACCACCTGCACCCTGCTTTGTATCTCTAGTTCTAGAGTCCTCAAAACCCACACACACCACAAACTACCCTGGTGTTTTTTTGAAATTGGCATGTCACTGATAAAATGCACCTCAGTGCAAAATGACACTGTGACTAGGAGATGGTGGGAAAAGGCAGCAATCTCTCTCAGAAGTCTGTAATCATAACCATTTCTATGATTTTTATTGTAGGTTCAGGCAAAAAGCGCCAGTCCAGCAAACAGTGCAGAGAACTCACCAGTCAATTCAGCAACGGCGTTAAAAAATCGGCCTTTATCTGTTATGGTCACGGGGAAGGGAACAGTCCTACAGAAAGCTAAGGTAAGGAACAGCAGAAAAACCTGCCTGGGACACCCACTGCTTTTCCCTTCTAGCAGTGGAGCAAACTGGCTGTGGTGTGATGAGGTTGTGAGGGGATCTCATGTCTGGAAACAGCCCTGACCAACACAATTCAGAGCACGTCAGCCTGGTTTTCCTCCAGGCTTTTCACCTGTGTTTGCCTTGCCTACAATTTAAATGAATAAATATATGCATTGTTTATAACTTAACGATACCCCTGACCCACCCTGCAGCCAAAACCACTGGGGGACCAGATGAGCACGTTGATCCCGTGCACACTATGGCTGCTGTGCCTTGCCTGATTTGCATTTCGACTAATTTGCCTTTATTCCTTGGCAGGAATGGGAGAAGAAGGGAGCTAGTTAGAAGCACGTTGTTCAGAGATGGACTAAAGACTCAAATTGCCCACCCATGGCCCAGGGGATTCAACCATCTGTTGGTGGAGGTTGGGTGTTCACCACCACCACACACCAAGTGCCTCCTCCACGCCGCGCCCACGGCTCAGACCAGCACTGGAGCCAACAGCTGCTGATACGAGTTACCCCCAATGAACTTGCTCTTTCCAGACAAATCCCAATCATGTAGCTCAAACAATAACAACCAGTGGCAATCCTTCCATCAAAGTCCTAACCCAGCTGATGTAAACAAGAATGCTACTGTACATAGGGGTGTTTTGTGTATTTCTACTCTGAAGGTTTATCAATGAGTTATCAAGTTTTCTATATTAGTGACTGTAGTGGATTCAGAAGGGACCTCTGCTATTCCTCAGCCTGGTGAGTTTGTACCTGTCCTGATAAATTGGAGTCAACTAAAGTCTCACCTGTCTGGCTGCCAGCCATCACTCAGCTGCATTTCATCCAGCCTTCAGTCAAGGGCTATCCTCACATGTGAGCAAAGATTCAGACATGAATGAGAAGCACACAGCAGCCTGTCCAGAGCATTTTTAATCAGTGTCCTGATGCATTCCAGCATCTCCTACCAGCTGCAGCTTTGCTAGAATATTGAGCTGCTCACCATCTCGTGCTGTGAGCTTTGTTACAGACTGGCAGCATCAAGAGCTCTGGGCAAAGATCATCTCCAGGTAGATTCAGTTAACTTTCTTGAAGATCTTACTTCACTTGAGGAGTTTGTTCTGAAAAAAAAAAAATAAAAGAGGAAAAAAAAAGTCATTTTTGAGGACTTGCTCAGCTGTTTCATGGGAAAGCTGGATCCCACTGTATCCTTCAGGGCTTGCCCTTTCCCAAGAGAGGGGAGGTAAAGCAGTCCCCGTGCTCCTGCCCCAGCTGTGATGGTGTCTGATCCTGACAGAGCTGCACCTGAAGCTCTGTCCCTTTGCCCATCCCTTTGTCCCTGTGTCCCTCCACACTGGAGGGCTGAGCAGCCTGCCTTGCAGTAAGGCTGCAGTGCCAGGGCTCTGCTGAGCTGCTGGCCACCTTGGTGCTGTCACCCTTATTTCCTGATCATTAATACTGCCTTTGGGCCCTGGCAGTATGGCCCACCCCTCTCTACCCTAGCCAAGCTTTGTAATGACAGATGTTAGAGATTTGGAACTGCTATACTTAGAGACATTGAAATTTGGTACTGGGTTGGCAGAAATCTATGCACTCCTCCCCTCCCTGTAGCCTGCTGCCATGTCGGATGGCCTGGAGACACCTCTTCCTGTCACCTCTGATGGCCCTTCAGAGCCCAGGCTCAGTACCTGGCTTGACTGGATGGGGCTGGAGCTGTTTTCCAGCGCTACAAAGTTAAAGTAGCACCAGTTCCCAGGATGGGTTGTCCCTGGGGTCCTGTGGCTACACCAAACCCAAGGTAAAGGCAGACAGGAAAAATGTTGTACCTTCCTCACTCTAGAATATTTATCAGGCCTGAAACCACCTCTGAAGGGCTGTTCTTTCTTCACACAAAGGCCAACAGCCAGTGGGGTGCACAGGGCTGTGATACCCAGAGTTGTGGTGTCACTGGGGTGAGTGAGAATGTCCTGACAAGGCTTCTGGGCTTGCTTGCCCCCCACCACAGAGCCAGGGTGCCACAAAACACCTGGTCAGGGTATCCTGGAAGCAAGAAAGGTGACTGTGGTCCCATTTTTTTTTAAAATCTTTAGCTTCCACTGTGGTGCAGATGGAGGAATTGCTAATGCCAGGCCTCAGGAGCCTCAGCTGTCAGGTTGTCCCTGTGCAAGGTTTTGCACATAGGAAAAAATCATGCAAATAAACTGCTGACCCTTGTAGTTCAGGACCCTGGGGACTTCCTTCTCCAGAGCACCAGCAGGCCACAGACTCCATGAAGCTTTTGGTTTGGCCCATGATGAGCTGGCAAGACCCCTCTCTATACCCTAAGTACCGTGCAGTACCGTGCCCTCACCGTGCACCCTGCTGTCATCCTCCAGAAGCTGTCCAGACATTTCACCCTGGTACTGAGACAGCGATGGACAAGAGCAGCTCTGCTTTCCCCTTCACAGCCCAGTCAGCTTCTGGTCCTGCTGGGATGTCTCCATGAGGGAATGGTAAACATAGGCAAGGCCTGAACAACACACTTTTCCCAAACAAGAAATGTTAAACAATGTCTGTGTCCCCATTGTTTTCCTAACTCAAGGCATTTCCTTTGTTGTAACTGTGACCTATAAAGTGGCGCTTCAGAGGGTTTTATAATAAAATGTTGAGTATATTATGTTACCAGTGTTTTTCTCAGTAATGGGGCTTGTCCCTGCTCTACTTTCCAATTGATTTCAAGTACATTAAATCCCCAGTACCATTAGTTACTCAAATCCTTAGCTATACAGTCTACCACTGCAATGAACTATAGCTTAAATAGTAGTGATTGCACTGTCAAAACAATTTCCAGAGGTCTAACCCACTGAAAAATAGCAGTAACCCTGACAATTTACAGGAATACACGTAACAGAATCCTGCCTGTATTTCTGTAGCAGTACTCTTTGCACAGAACCAGCCGTGAAAAACCTTCCATTACCTTCCTCTGGCCACTAGATAGCAACTGTGTGCAGGCTTACTGCCTGCTGCAGTCTCTGAGGGAAAACCAGGATGGGCTTCAGCTGGAAAGGAAGGAAAAAAGTTATTAAAGAAAACAGTTGAGGCCTTTACAGAAGGGACACACCAAAACAGACACATCTGTGAAATATCTCTTGGTGGCTCCACTCCCACAGAAAGCTTGGGGAGGCACTGTAGTTACAGCACAAATTCCTGGGCAAGGTCCCACTCCCTGGCCTCTCCTAGCTCACCCCTTGACGCAAATGAGCTCCCTAGTGTCCTGTCAGCCTCTGAGCCCAGGAATCCCCAGATAACTCGATTTGGGTGGGCTGGTTTGGGGCACTGAATGGACAGCAGCAGCAGCAGCTGCTTTTGTCCTTCCCCAGCATCGCTGCCCCATTACCTGTAGCTGCTTTAGAACACTCCTGTATCAGCTGCAGCTGACAAAGTTACTGCTTTGTTCATCATTCCAGTGCAATCCTCACCTGTGTACGTGGCAGCCAGGCCACCAGGGGCCTGAAGTGTCCCATATTCTTCTGGAGGGAAATTTCCTGCTACAAACCATTTTCCTTCGTGAGTTTCTCACTTAAGTACCTTCACATTTCTTGCTTTGGATACACAGAACAACCCCACAAAAGCTCCTGTGTGTTCCTGACTAGCACACCAAGGTTTCTAGTGGACATGTTGATTTTCCAGTAAGACATAAGTAAAGCGACAGATTTTAAAGAAAAAAAAAAAATTACTGTGTATCAGTAGAGAAGTTGGCCTGAATGTTTATGTAAGACTATGAATCAAATTAATTTACTTCTACTGCTGAGTGAGATTGCAGGGGGTTTTGAAGCTGAAGAAGCCAGCTGGCTTTACAGGGAGCATCAGCAGACCTATTTCAGGCTGGCCTTGGCTTTTGGTATGCAGGGAGAATGGCACAGTGGGATCAAACCTCAGCTTCCCTGCTGCAGCCTTTACAGTACAGGTGCCATCCAACATTCACTTACCACTAACAGGCATAGTTTTGCTTGCTGAGGGAATGTAGGACCGAAAGGGGTGAAAATCGTGGCCCTTACTTAGATCCCCTTTTTTAAAAGGAGAGGCAGGCTGTGTCCTGGAGTCAGCACATGGCCCAGGACCAGCCAAAGCTCACCCAGCAATTCTCCAGAGTGAGAGTAATTCACAGCTCCATTACTAACAGCAGCCCAGACACTAATGACAACCTGGCACAGACAGCATCCTCTGAACTCCTCTGATGCCAGACAGGATTAGTGCTGGCTTTGCAGGGATCCCCCCTCAGTGCCTGTGCCAGCCATAAGGGAATGAGCTCCCGTCAGGTAAAGTCTCATTAAATATTTCTGGTTGTATCAAGGAAAGTCTTTGAGAGTCAATTTAATAAGGGATCATGTCAGAGACCCAAGCTACTTAACTACTTACTCTTTTTTAATTAAAATTTACAAGAGAAAGGGCCTAGAAATTAGCTGGCAACTTAAAGTCAAATTTTTAAAAAGAAAAAGAAGACAGCTCCAAAAACTGCTCAGCAGTGTCCTGCTTGCCTGTGGGATCAGCAGGTCTCTCCAAGACCATCCCATATATCCTAATTATCAGGCTGGCTTTTCCCATCTCCCCCCAATGCCCCATGACTTCCTACCTTGCAAAGTGCTTTGTCTCATACAAAAGGAGAGGTGGTGGGTGATGCTGCTGCCAGAGAATGTTGGAGCATCAGGAATCCCCTGCTTTAAGGAGCAATGTCAGGAGGAAGGTCACAGTCACAGCAGCTCTCTGTAGATGTAGATCTCTGTAGATGTAGATCTCTGACATGTGGGGATCCCTGGGGCACTCTGGGCACCGAGGCCTCAGCCAGGTGTACTCAGAGCCCAAAAACTGGGTTTAGAAACCAGCTTTCCTGAGCTCCTCCATGAGTTTCCAATCTCTCACATCATCTCTACTTGACAAACTGATGCACAGAGATAGGTAAATCCTGTCCAGCATTAAAATGTTGTCTCCAGGATGAGATTTTGCAGTTTGTGCTTGCTGAATCACACAGACATGTTTGTGTACTGTGGTGCTTAAAACCAGCAGGATGGTAAAAATGCAGCGTTTCCCCAGCTCAGGAGCCAGGCAAGCCTGCTTTGTCCCTCGTACAGCCCACACATGCTAAAAACATATTTAATACCTGTGCTTTAAAATAAACAACTCACAAACAGATCACACCACATCACATTAGCCACAAGATAAAGTGCTCAGCAGCAGCACTGTACTCACTGTCCTGCAAACAGCACAAGGAAAAGGCTTTAAGCACTTGTAGAAGGCTGGGAAGGCATGTCCCAGCTCCAGAGCTGTGTCCCAGGCAATGCAAATACACTGCTGATTGAGAGGGCAGACTGATGCCGCAGAGGACAAATGCCTGTGGGGAGCGAGCTAATGATGCTGCTAGGCAAACAATGGCAGAGAAAGCCCTAGGGAGCTGCAAAGCCACCAGGGCAGCAGGGTGAGAAGAGGGGTCCCTCAGACCCTTCACACAAACGAGGATGCACAAGGAGGTCAGGGAGACTTTTGAGAGCAGTCTGGCTGGAATCCAGCCAGCTCCACAGGCACTTCTGCACCATGCCATGAACCACGGCTTTGGCGTGAGGCTGATCAAGCCCATTCTCCCCACATGAAGAGAAGACTGACAGGTTAACAGCAGAGGCAATGCTGAGCTACAGCCATGCCTAAGTAACATTAATAGTTTCGTTTCCCTTTGTATTCCAAATGTCAGCCCTTCAACTAAGCCTCTATTCTGCTGTGCCTTAGGACACAGACAATCTACCAAAGGGATAGTTCAAAGAAAGCAGAATTTCCTCTTTCTCCCAGCCTAGTTTCTCCCACAAGGCATGACAGTGCTTCTCCTGTCTCAGTGCCAGCTTTTATCCCTGAGAATGCTTTCAGACCATTCTTCTTTTGACAACAAACCTGCTGAGCAATTTGTGTCTCTCTTTGTCCATCTAATGTTACTATTCAAACACAGGGCCAGGACATCTGGATGAAGGGATTTTTCTTCTGCTGGGAACAATAGGCACTATTCTCATGAGCCCTGGCAGTCACAGTTAATATCTCTGCCTTGGCTCTCTGCAGAGCTGGTTGTGCTCTCCTGAGGTGACAGACACCATGGGAAAGAAAGCAGACAACAACCCAACACTGGGAACCAGGGGCTTTGAGGGAGCACTTATGTGAATTTTACAGGTTTGTGGGCAAATTGATCTAGTGATGAGGTGAGGCTGATGCTCCAAAGGATGCAGGCATGTGGCCAAACTGTCTTTGGAGACGTGAACCATCACAACCCAATAAATTCAGAGAAGAAAGCAACATGAAACATATGAAACAGAATAAAGACTTGTAACCAGTTCTCCTTCCTCTTCCTCTGTCTTCCTGCATGTAACAAGCCATTCACTCCAGCACATGGCTGCAAGTGCATCATCTGTGTTATTACCCCTTCAGCAGGAGATCCAGAATTGCTCAGACTTCCACATATTTTTAGACTAACTCACAGATGTCTCAAAATCTGTTTAAAAAAACCCCAAAACAATCACGACCTTAAGACCTGGATGAGGAAATGCAAAATGCCAGAAAAAAATACTTAAACACAAATATTTACTTCAATTATAAAAGAAACTGAGTGCTGGGAAGCCCAGTTTGTGCAATGCAGGAATTGGGAATGGCCTCAACACAATCCTTGTGCTGGAGCAACTTCAGCACTGCCATAGGCAGCACTGGACGGTGCCTGTGAGTGTTCCTGGAGGGAGAACTGGAGCACTCAGCACATCTGTGTCAATGCCCCTGGTCCATTTGCCTTTTGCTGTGCTGGAGGGCTCTGGAGAAATACTGCAAACCCCTTGGACTCCACTGGACATGGGAACGTGGAGGAAGGGCTGGAGATCTTGGAGAATCACCCCGGAGAACTCCTGTGGCAGAAGAGAAGCACAGATGTGGCATGAGGGCTTTAGGACCAAGGGATAAGGTCACAGTCCACAGTAACCAAACAAGCATTCCCTTAGCCTTAGCTGACAGATGCTAGAGGCCACAGGCTGGAAGTCAGAATTCCTGGGCTTGTGTAAAAAGCAAAATATTGGGCAAGGGGAAAACCCACCTAAATCGAGAACTTCATGCTAGGGCACAGGGCCACCTCTAGGGAGCCAGAGACTCCCCACCTCCTGGCCATTGCTCCCCTGCTGAAGAGAAGGAAGGCAATGGGGAGGCTTTTACACCATGGATAGCACTGAAAAAAATAGCTAGGGGGTCTGCTCCAACAGAAACAGCTCCCTCCCATTAAAAAGAGTCAAATCTTTCCACCTGGGGAACCTAGGAAAGACTGTTTCTTCTAGCAGGGCAGAGGGAAAAGGGGAACAGAACAGAGCGGAAGATTACCACAATTATTAGACCTTCTTGGGCCCCCCTCACAGTCAACTCAGTGAATGTATAAAAATGCACAGCTTCTTGAGAGAAGCCCTTACTCCCCTCAGCAGCCCAAACCTCTCCACTTTCCATAAGACAGAGACCACATCACCACCAAACAGCTGTCCAAGAGTCACAGCCACTCCTCTGCTCCAGGGAGAGGCAGAGACGTGGGATCAGTCGGGAGGGGCTGCTGGTCCTTACTGGTCTCGCAGTGGGGTCCCTCCCAGCCGTGGCACTGGCAGTGGTAGCTCCCTGGCCCAAGGATGCACACGCCCTGGTTCATGCAGGGGTTGGGCTTGCACAGGTTCACGGGGCTTCTTGCTTCTGCAACAGACACAAGCAGAAGAGCAGGCTCAGGCACATTTGCATTATTACTAGCTAAGACCCACACCCATCAGGAACGCTGCAAAAAATGTCATCAAGGGCTAATGGGACTGGAAAAACATATAAACAGGGCAGAGGGGGCAAGCCACAACCCTCTACTGACACTTTAACCTAAAGAACAGAATGGCTTTTCTAGGTGTCCTAATCCAGAGGAGAATATTTGTCGTAAAGATTAAAAGAGTAACTTAATGATAGGCTGCATATCACAGAAAAGCAAAATGGAGCATCTGCAGAGCTGTGAGCACCCTCAAACTGCCCACATCCAGACACAGACAACACAGAGCAGGACACATGCCCTGCTCTAACAAGTTCACAATCCCAAATGCCACTGAAATTCAAACCTCACTTTGCCCCAGAGAGGATAAAAGTTTCCACTAGAGAGGAATAAGGAGAAGTTGCCAGCTGGGAAGCAAGGATGGCATGAATGGAAAACAACACAGGGAAAATTTCTGGGCTTCTTTTCTAGGGGGTTTGAGAGAAGCCTGCAAGCACAGCCCAAGTTATTAGCCCTGTTGTTATGAAGTATGTGACAGCTTTCCCAACCCTCTCAACACAACAGAGCCTAGCTGTCAGCAGGGCTGGCAGTGTTCCATGCTGCCTTCCTGCCAATGCATTAGGTTAAGTAGCAGCAACCCAGAGGAATTTGCTTCCAGTCTGCTGGCAACACTACCTCGGGGCTGGTGAGGGTGTGAAATTCCTCTGCTCAGCAACTATGTGGTGTAGAGCTGCTTGCCTTACTCTTTACTCCAGGGTAGAAAAATCGCAGAGGAAATAGAAAAAGGGGATGAAGAAAGAATATAAACACTATTCCCTACCTGTCAGGGAGTTTTCTACAGCTTAACAGACGTTGTGCTCATTCTCCCACTGCACATCAAGTCTCAACCTACAACTAACACTGGCAAAATTATAACTGAATTTTTTACCTTTTTTTGACAGCCCTAGACCTGAGACATATCAGTCTTTAGCTCCAGTTGATTTTGTAGGGAACCAAGCCAGGTTCAAAAACATTTTTGTCATCATGGGATTTTTGAGATGGGGTCCTGCCTGATTCCCAGGGATGGACACTTTCACTTTCATTGGGCTGGAAGAGCTACTGGCAATGAAAACTGGATCTCTTGGACACACCACTCATCTTCCAGGTACTGCTGCTCCCGAGGGTGCTGTTCCATGGTGCTCTTCTCTACAGGGTCATGTGTCCACCTCATCCACCAGGGATGCCCCACAGCATAACCTCACAGTCCCTGCTTTGGGGAATCATTCTGCCACAATACCATTTCTCTGAACCTGCTGTTAACCTACTTTCAATAAGGTTCTTGAACTTGGATGATCCTAGTAACTTGTATTTCCACCAATCTCATTGATATATATTTAATGCTTGGGAACTTTTCTTCTAAACCCTGGGTCGTTTTTCTCTGGACTCTTTTCAGATGAGCCTCAGAACTAATGTCATATTCCAGGTATACAGAGGCAGGGTCTGTTTCTCAAATATTTTTTTAATGAATCATACATTTTTTAAAAAGTCCTTTCACAGACAATGATTCTGTTATTAAGCCTTGGACTTGGGAGTAGAAGACTGAGTGAAGGGCTTATCTTTACATCGCCCTTGGTCCCAGCCTATCTAGTACAAACTGTGATTTACCTGCACACGAAATGAAAGCAGCAATTCACTGTCAGGAAATGATATGTTATTACCCTGACTCATTGAACCTTGCTGTCTCTCCTCTCCTTCACCCCTGGCGTTTTAGCTAATTTCAAGGTACAGTACATTGTTTTTTGTAATAACACAGCTGAAAGTACCACTGCAAGAGAAGCACACTGAAAAGCTCCAGGTGGAAACCATCTGCAGAGCCTGCCAGGAGAGAAGCTCCTCACCCCAAAGAGATGATGCTGTAACTCTTTCTAAGCCTGAAGGAGACACGGGCGTGCCCAGAGATGAAAAGGACCTTTGTGCTGAAGCTCAGCTTCTTTTGATCTTATAAAACATGTTAAAACATAACAAAAGCAAACAGGTAGGTGTTAAACTTAGGCTATTTTAAATGAGAAAAAAAGGCATGGTATTTTAAATAGGAGCACTTTCATCACCACTATCTGAAAACTAGGGCTGCTGTCCTTTCTGAAAAACTGATTTCTAGACAACATGCAAGTGTTTCAAACTTAGTATTAGAGCCATATTTTTCCCCAGCTGAGGACTGGCACTCATGAGTCAAAGTTTTGAAGAAACGTCATCTTCTTTTTTTCAACCCCCAAGCATGAGTTTTTACACAAATATTTGAAAATTCTTCCCTTCCACTTTGAAGATAAGGATTTGGTCCCACAAATAAGATTAATCACATTTTGTCTGAAGGCCTAATATAACAGTCTGAAGGCTTCAAAATGGACAGATTCTGATTTTAAGATTAAATACAGTGCAAGACAAAATCCCCAAAGCCTACATGATAATTTCAGTAGTGGGATATTAAGAATGAACAGGAGTGATGAGGCTGCAGACTCACCACTTTACAAACAACCGGTCACAAACCTGTTGAACAAGAGAGCAGAGACCTCACTCAGAGGCCAGCACAAAAAAAGGGGCCCATTAAGCCCTCCCCCAGCAACACTGAAGGGCTACAGTAACACACAGCAAATTCTACAGATTTAGAGCAACATCAGAAAAAGAACAAACTTTTTTTTCTTTAAGAGAAAGAAGAACCTAGATCTAGCAGGGCTGGAAAGAGCCAGTCACACTGTGCCCACTCACCCACTGGACTGAATCTTAGTAAAGCTGGTTACTAATTCCTCCAGGATTGCTTTGGACAGTTATCAGATCTCTGTGTCATAGTTTCCCCATCCGTAAAATGCACAAGACAAGTGTCAAGCTCAGTCAGTAAAACATTCTAAAACCTACAATAGCAGCAGCTGGTGGCACTGACACAGAGAGTGATGGCTGGAGGCTCTCCTACCTTCACAGATCCTTTCGATGATAAGGCCTTGGTAATACTGCAGGTCTTCATAGGAGGAGATATGGACCAGGTAGCTGGGAGACCCAGCAACTCTCAGCAGCATGTCCCTCTCTGTGTCCCCAATGACAACCAGGAACACCAAGATGCCGTTGCGCCTCAGCTGCTGAGCTGGGGCAGCTGCATCCTGCATGCCACCTCCATTGGTGAGCAGCACCACCACCTTGTTGACACCAGGTCTTGCTCCCTTCTGCACAGTCATTACTTCACTGTAAACATGCAGCAAGGCACTGCCAGCAGAGGCTGAGTCCCCCAGGAAAGGCACCTGGTCAATGGCCTGCAGAACAGCAGAGTTGCTAGTGTGGGTGTCCAAGGCAAACACAGTGTGAGCTTTGCTGCCATAGATCACCAGGGCAATCTGGGTGACATCCCGGTTGATGATGAAGTGCAAACAGCTGCTCCTTACAAAGTGCCTCAGACGCAGAAAGTTCTCCAGGCCAACTCCAGATGAGGCATCCACAGCAAATGCCAAATCAAGAGACTGGGCCTGGCAGCCTGTGGAAAGGAGCACAAACATGGTACCTCTCAGAAAGTATATCTACTCCTTTCTGACTGAAAAACAGCAGTGAGAGGTACTTGTGGGCAAAATTCAACACTGGTGATCACCAATTGTGAAGGGTGATCTATGTCTCTTTCACACCCAAAGGCAGAGATCAAAAATCACTCATGGAAGGTTAGTCCCTGGATCTGTGACTGACAAACAAAAACAAGGACATTCGTCCTTCTGTCCTTCCCTCCCCACTGTTGCAATTCAGGACACCTCTGCACGGTTTGGCAAACTTGCCCCACAATGCCCATACCACAGTCTTACCTTCAGGATTGCCCACGCTGCAGATTTTTCTCTGCAGCTCTGGCATCCTGTTAAACAGGTCCTGAGGGTCTGAGTAGACAATGATCTGCTGTGGATTGCCAGTCACCGTGGTCAGCTCTGCTCTCATGAAGCTGCTGCCTATGCCAATCAAGAAGAGATTCTGGTCCTTTGCATATTTAGCGGCTTCTGCCACCGAATCCTGGGACTTGGAGTCAGTGAGCAGGACAACCACACGTGGGAGATCATCCTGCACATCTGCAAAGACTGGGGTACTCCGAAAGCCGTGCTGTGCAATGTATTGCAGGGCTCTGCCTGTCAGGGTTCTTCCTCCACTGAAACTCAAGGCATCAATACTCTTCATGAGACTGACTGTGTCCTTGTGTTGGCCCAGTTCAATGGGTATCTCGACATCATCATCGTACTGGGCCACCCCCACGCTCATGGGCGAGTCTGGGCCCACCACGGCTTGGAGGAATCTCTTGAGGAAGGCCTTGAAGCGCAGGAACCCTTCCAGCGTCACCCCTGCTGAGCTGTCCACCAGGAAAAGGAGATCCACGCCACACTCGAGGCTCAGCTTTGCTGCTGGAGAGGGAGAAAGCAATTAGTCATTTGCAAGGCAACCTCAGCAGGGGCCTGCTGGAAGTCTTGTGGAGAGGGGACATTGCGTCCAGTAGCCCAAATATTTTGCCATTCATACCATGAGCTGGAGGACAAATGAGCCAGGAGCATTTGTTTTGGTTGGACTTCATATAAGTCTTTAGAGACAAGAAATATCTATGGGAATTCATGAACTTTTGCATGGCAAACTTCAAATCAGAAATTACAACTCTACTCTCTTAGTGCTGTGGGTGAAACACTCTGAATGATGCAGTCACATGCTGGAGAAAGGAGAGAGTCCAAGCACCAGAACCTCACCTATGAGACCCTGAGACACTTCGAAGTCAGAACCTTGGTTCTGCAGAAAGTAAGTGCAACGTGCTTTCTAAGGATCAGGAGTTTTTGGCTTTTTTACATTGAACCCCCAAAACCAGGAGCTCCTGCTGCACCTTTGTGTGCAGGGAGGGGACCAACAGACACATCCATGTCTCTCCCAGTGACTCTGCTCTCCTGATCCCATGGCACCTCCATTTAGGCACAAAGGCAGCCATGCCAGGTTGAGACTGTCAATATTGGTGCTTTTCATATCCCCGCAGTGTCTGAACAGCAGGACTCAGCCACTGGGCCTGACACAGTCATGATCAGCGTGAGAGTAAACTCGGCCTGCCTTTTGGAGAAAAGCCCAAATACCATAGCCCCACCCCAGTTGTCCCCAGGGTGGCACAAAGGGCATCACAAAGGCAGGACTCAGCCAAGAGGGAAGGAGACAGAGCACAAGTTCACACCTACCACAGTGGACATCTCCTCCATACCCCAGCAGGCAGAGGCAGTGGTATCTGTCCAGTCCCTCTGGGACACACGTGCCACCGTTCTGGCATGGCTGGGAGTCACAAGGGTCTGAGCAGGACAGGGAAGAGGAAGACAGGTAGCCAGCAGGGAGCCTGCCCCTCCCCATCCTCTGCCAGCATGAGCATCACCATTAGTGGAAAAAGGGTCACAGCTCTGCCTCTCTTGCTACAGAGTCTGAACTAACACAGGGCCATGTGTACCCTCACCTCCAGGCAACTTCCATTTGGGATGGCACTCCAGCAGGCTGTGACAAGAAAGTAAACCAGACTCTGACTTCATTTGATTTGGAAAAATGCCAGTGACACCATATTGGTATAAACAGAGAATTGATAAAGGTCCTGCAGCCCTGACAGATTTTCAGCAACAATGAAGGGGTCAGGGTCTGGCCTGCTGCTTGGACAGTGTAGTACTTACAAAGAAAATAAAGCTGCTGTCACTTGAACTTGCAAAGAGGACTGAAGGACCATAGCTATTTCAACAGCCACAAAAATAAGCTGGTGGTCAGCATGTGGCAGGCTCCCCACTAACCTCATGCTGCTTAGGGTACCAAGGGTACAACTGGAGGCATCACTGTATGCTCCCCTGGCTGGAGAACAGAGACTCCCTGCAGGCACTGGGAAGCAGTGCAAGACTCTGCCCCCGGGACACAAACAGATGAGGATTCACTGCTCCTCAAGTGGAGGAGAAATTACTGGGAGACATTTTAATTCAAATAAACTCTGGTCATAGATACCCGTGAGAAACAAAAAATGGATTAAATATCTACTGATCACAGTCTCTCATTCAGAATAAAATTTTTGAGAAGTGAAAGCAAACCCCTGCCTTTTTGTTCTTTAGCTGTGACCTTTCCTGATTCATAAATTAAAGTTTTGGAAAAGCAAAATCCCACCTGGACATACAGTTCGGAAGCATCTGGATGGGTGTTTTATCAAGACTCGCTTCCACCTGAAACAGGAAGAGTAAGATCTGTCATGAATTTAAATATTAACAAGGTGCCTTCAAGATGGACCATACTGTGTTTTCAACACAGTAATGAAACAAATTTTCCTTTGGAAACACAGGTCTTCAAAATAAGTAATAAAAAATAAAAGTCCATTCTAAATGAGATGGCAAAAGGAAAAGCTTAATTTCTTCAAATCTACCCTTTTGTTTTTGAATTAAACTGTAATCTTTACATTTTAAGATTATGGATGTATTTTTAAGACTCAATTGTTTTTTGTTTGGTTTTTTTTTTTGCTTGCTTCTCAGCCAATGATCAGAGCAGAGACTCTTCCTAGGACTAGAGACTGCATCAGTCTTCTGAGGGATCTTCATCCCAGTAGAGAGTCAAGGTCAGATAAAAGCCTCACTCCTGTATTTGTTATCTCTCAGCCCCACTCATTTTAAGAGATGTGGGTGCCCAGCTTACCTGATAAAAGGGCACAGTGAGGCCTGCACTGCGTTGGGCTGCTTTGAGCCTTTCCAGCACACATAGTTGCCAGCCAGCTCTTTCACAGTCTCCAGGGTCCTGCGTTCACAAGGGTGGGACTCAACTTTGCAGCCTGCAGCAAAGAAAAAGGCAAACTAGCATCAATTGCCTGAAAATACAAAGGCTGTAAGAGAAGACAAAGGTTTTCAACTACCTGACAACAACAGACTGGGCAGAGCTCCCAGGAGCCTCTGTGAGACCTCAGAGGAGAAATTTCCTGTTGAAAAGATCATCAGCCTACTCCCCTTTCTGGGGACCTAAATATTCAGCCTCCTTTGCTTTGCTATAAGCCTCACACTCCTGAGGTCATGGTTCAATGACAGCTTTTCAGTCCTTTTGGTGCCTTTATCATTCATGTGTTTGTGTTTCTGCTACCTCTGGACCACTCTAGTTTTATCCTTTCTAACTCCTGCAAGCCCCAGGTGCCTCCCCTTAACACACAGCCAAATCCATGAGAAAACTTAACACAACTGCGTTTATCCCTCTATCCCCTGCCACATGAGCAAAAGCCAACATTCCCATTTTCAGAGGTAAATCAGGATGCAGGAAGATTTAGGATTCTGCAGACTGGAGGTATTTGGAGAGCATGCCATCCAGTTTGGGCACCAGAAGCAGGTTACCTCAAAGTGCAACACCAGCTAATTCCCCTGTATGCTTCCTGATGCTGCCTTATCTTCCTCACCCAGGGCAATGCCCAAGCTAAAAGCCTAGGCATGGAGGCGAGGCCAGCAGGGTCACCTGGAGCGGTGGCAGTGCAGACAGGGTCACTCAAGGTGCTGTACAGGCCGTTGGCAGCATCATCAGCATCTCCAGCAAAGAGCAGGTGCCGCTCAGGGGGCTCGCTGGCCAGCACGTGCAGCTCCTCCCACCTGCCGAGCAAGGCACGGGTCAGCTGCTCAGTCACCCCCACAAAGAATTAAGAGTCAAAACCAGCCCTGTTTAGGACATCAACAAATAGAGAACTGAGGCAAAACCGTGACACTCTTCAGTTTCCAAGATCCTGGCGTGTTTAGTCTCAGTCAGCAGCACAGCCCTACAAAGTGGAGAAGTTTCCTTCATCAACTCTGGTGCTCCTTCTACATCAGCCACCAAGTCAGTGTCTCCCCCATACCTGTATTACCCTACAAATTCCTTTTTGTCATGGTTTAAGTATGGTATTCCCCAATTTAGTGTTCCCACTGAAACCAGGTCCACACTTGCTTCCCCTCTCATCTCCAGCCAGAAACATGAAAAACAAAGATCACAGATATGAACAATTTACTGGGAACAGAAATGAGATGACAAATTTAGTAGTAACAGCAGTAATGAAAATATTAATAACAAAAGGTGTAAGACAAAATCTATTTACTTGGAAAGTCCATCTCAATACTGACTAAGGAAGGAAGGAAGGAAGGAAGGCTGGCTTTTCCTCTGTGAAGGGAGAAAGTCTCTCCCCCCCCACCCCTGGCAATGATAAAGTGGTATGGATTATCTCATAGATACACTCACTGCTACACCCCCTCAGCTACAGGGAAAAAAAAAAAATCAATCCTGCTCTGGCAAAAACTAGGACACCTTTTCTCCTTCTAAAACTGATATCTAGCCTGAGACAACCCCTCCTTCACCAGGACTGGTCATTTGGCTAGCTGGGTGTCTGCTTCCCACTTTGGAGAGTTTCTTACCTTGGAAACTTGATTCCCACTGCAAAAACTGTGATGTGTCTCTCCTTCACCTGCATTGCAGGCATTGCAGTGCTGCCCTGGGACTTTCCATCCGAAATGATGATCAGGACTTCAGGGACACTTGAGTTTCTGCCACCAGGGAAACCTTTGTGGAGAATGTACTTCAGAGCCCGACCTGTCTCTGTGCTCCCACCTCTGGAAAGCAGGGATATAATCAGAAAAGAAGAAATCAAAATTCCTCCCCTGCTACTGAATTTACCGTTTGGGTTTCAAATTTTTTACTCTCTAGTAATGGGAAATGCAGCCTATTTCTGCTTGTCGCCACACAGCATATCCATGGGGATGTCATGGATATGCTGTCATTCTTCTCATCTTCATACCCACTGATCCCATCTATTCACCCTTATGTCCCTCCTCGCCAACTCAGAGTGGTCTCCAAGAGACTTCTAATATACAGAGGAGGGCTTCTGCAACTGGTGCAGTAACCAGAACTCTTGGATATTTGAATTTTATTTCCATCTTTGACAAATGTCTCTACAGCCTCTGTTTTTCCATCTGAAAATTGTGGTCATTTCAGCTGTTGAAGGGGCGCCGGGCATGGCCCTTTGTGACACAGGTGCACCTTTGTGACACAGGTGCCTTGTGTCAGGGCTCTGGGTGATGTAGGAGGGGCCCAGAGGCCCTTGTGACACGGCAGAGCCCCGCCCTGCCCCGCCGGGGGGATCTAAGGGGCGCAGAGCCCTGGGGAGCCCAGTGCCATGGGAGCTGCTCTCTCAGGAGGAAGCAGCTCCCGGGGTCCCTGCGCCCCAGACGGTGTCAGACATGGAGGAGGTGAACCCCAGCTCCCAGCCCCACCGCCCCTCGCCCGGCGGGCTGGAAGACCAGGCCCTCAGCAGGCTGGGGGCAGGCGACGGCTCAGGACGGGCCCTGCCAGCCGCTGAGGAGGAGGAAGAGGAGGAAGAGGAGGAGGAGGAGGGGGCCTTCGCCCACGCGCACGAGGACTGGGAACACGGCGCGGATCAAGAGCTTTCCCAGTGGGGAGGCGTTACCCGCCAAGAGCTTCGCCTTTGGGAAGAAATGACAGTCCAAGAGTTTTACCAACAACAAGAAGAAACAACGATCCAGGATGTTTCCCCGTGGGGAGTGGTGAGACCCCAAGAGCTGCCTCAGAGGGAGGTAGGTGTGAGAGCCCAGGGGGAAGATGGCACACAGCAAGAGGTGTCCCACTGGGAAGGAAGTGTGACAGTCCAGGAGTGGTACCAATTGGACAAAGAGGGTGAGACATGCCAAGAGCTGTCCCAGTGGGAAGGGGAGGCATACCAGGAACTGTCTCCTTTGGAAGAACAGGTGCGAGGCCATCTGTACACGTTCCAATGGGAAGGAGACAGGAGAGACACAGAGTTTTCCCAAGGGGGAAACAACAGAGACAATGAGCTATTGCAGGGAAAAGACTACACGGTCCAGGAGCTGCCCCAGTGGAGTGAAAGGAGTGAACAAAAGCTGCCCCAACAGGAAGGAAGTGTCAGCAGCCAGAGGCTGTCCCACTGGGCAGGAGGAATCAGTTACAAGGAGGAGCTGGAAGCTGCTGCTGCTGCTGTGGCGGGAGCTGCCGAGGAGGAGCCCCTCAAGCCTCTGCCTGCCAAGGTGGAAAAGGCACCAGGTTCTCCTGCCCTCAGGGAGGAGGTGCCATTGGCAGCAACAGAGAGCCCAGTCCCTGCTCCACACAGTCCCCCAGGCTGCAGCCAGGCTCTGTTTATCTTAACATGGCACATCAGCTCTGAGGTGGTGCACAAAGCTGTTCCTGTGACCCAGGGATCTGGCCAGGAGCCAGAGGAACAGAGGGACCTGGAGCAAAGCACGGCTGCTGAACTAGAAGCAGCAGCTGGAAGAGGAAGAAGCAAAGAGAGCCTGATCTCTGCCCTGTCCTGCTCCTGCTGCCCCCCCAGCCCCTTACTCAGCCCACTGGGAGCCCAAGCTCCCAGTGAGGAGCAGGAGGCAGACAGGGGATCAGTCCTGGCACAGCAAGAGACTGAGGCGGCGGCCTTGGCTGGGGAGTTTGAGCGTTCCCAGTGGGAAGATGAGGAACACACAGAGCTGTCCCAAGGAGAAATCAACAAATACCAGGAAGGGTCCCAAGGGGAAGCCTCAACTGAGCATGAGCTGCCCCACGCATGTGTTGCTATCTACGTTTCGGACTGGGAAGAAGGCACAAAGCAAGGCCTTTCCCAAGGACAAGTCAGTAGCTCCCACAATCTCTCTGGCGGGGAAGAATACAGGGAGCATGAGCTGCCCCACGGAGATGTCGGTAGCTACAAAGAAGTTCTGAACGGGGAAGAAGGAACAGAGCAAGGCCTTTCCCAAGGACAAGTCCGTAGATGCCAGAATCTCTCTAACTGGGAAGAATACAGGGAGCATGAGCTGCCCCACGCATGTGTTGCTATCTACGTTTCGGACTGGGAAGAAGGCACAAAGCAAGGCCTTTCCCAAGGACAAGTCAGTAGCTCCCACAATCTCTCTGGCGGGGAAGAATACAGGGAGCATGAGCTGCCCCACGGAGATGTCGGTAGCTACAAAGAAGTTCTGAACGGGGAAGAAGGAACAGAGCAAGGCCTTTCCCAAGGACAAGTCCGTAGATGCCAGAATCTCTCTAACTGGGAAGAATACAGGGAGCATGAGCTGCCCCACGCATGTGTTGCTATCTACGTTTCGGACTGGGAAGAAGGCACAAAGCAAGGCCTTTCCCAAGGACAAGNAAAAACCCACAAAAAACCAAAAAAACCACAAAACACACCAAAAAACCCAAAAAAACCACAAAGAGATAAAGAATAGGAATAGGACTAGTAATATGAAGAAGATTAAGTAGATGAAGAAATAGTAGTAAAGAAAAAAAATTAAGCATAAGAATAGTGAAAAAGGGTAAGAGTGAGAGGGTAAGAGTGAGAGGGTAAGAGTGAGAGGATGTAAGAATAATAAAAATATTAAGAATAGGAAAAAAAGGAATGAGAAAAATATTACACATTGAAAAGTTAATAAGAATAAAAAAAATAATAAATGAGAATAGGAAAAGGAATAACAATAAGAATTTAAATAAGAATTTAAAAAAACCCGAAGCGTAAGAATGGGAATAAGGACAAGAGTAAGCTGATGTAGAAGAAGAAATAATAGAAGTAAATACTAGGAAGAAGAAGAAGAATAGGGATTATAATAACAAGATGATGAAATAATAGTAGTAGCAAATTATTATTATAACAGCAATATCAAATTATAATACACATCTACACATCCTCTATCATCACAGAGTGGTTTAGTTTGGGAAGGAGCTCAAAGATCATCTAGTTCCAACAGATTCTCTTCTGCTTTTTTTTCTCTCTTTCCTATTTCTATCTCTTTCCCTCACATTTCTTGTAAATAAAAATCTATGTTAAATAAAATCTGTATGTTGTCATCATATGGCCTCATTTGTGTCTTCATTTGGGCAGAGGCACCTCTCCCTAAAACACCTTCTCTGCCCAGCCTGTCTTCAAAGCAGAGGATCTCAGTCGCTCTCCTCTGAACTCCTTCTAAGAGGCCCACATCCTTCCTACACTGGGGCCCCCAGACACGGGTGTAGTGCTCCAGGTGGGGTCTCAAACAATGGACCAGAGGGCCACAGTCACCTCCCTTGACCTGCTGCTCCTCACTCCTTTCCATGCAGCCCAGCCCACGGGGGCTTTCTGGGCTGGCAGCACAGATTGGTGGCTCACGCTGAGCCTCTCCTCCGTCTGCACCTCAAGTGCTTCTCCTCAGCCCCTGCCCTGCTCAGCTTCTTCCCACACATGCCACAGCCCTGGTGATAATAAAGCCACTAGAGCAGAGTGAACATTTCCAGCTGTCTTCTAACATGTCCAAGGAGTTGTGCTACAAATAATTTTCCGTAATTGCCCTTTAGGGCTGCTTTTATTGCTGTCCAGAGCAATCCAGGGGAACCAAACCACAGGTGTCACTCCTTCCTTGGAGGATTCACGTTCTTTGTCTGCATTGACACAAACGCACCTCATTTGCTTTCTGAACATCCATCCTTTGCCCTAGCACCTGAGTCCTGATCTGCTTGTTCTAGAAAAACATTTCATCATGTCCAAGTTCACTGTTTTTCCATC
The DNA here is from genome assembly GCA_013400175.1 of Phainopepla nitens. Taxonomy (NCBI): domain Eukaryota; kingdom Metazoa; phylum Chordata; class Aves; order Passeriformes; family Bombycillidae; genus Phainopepla; species Phainopepla nitens. The sequence goes on from VXBQ01017475.1 coordinate 298,502, forward strand.
CATCCTCTGATTTTCACAGAAACTTATTTCATTCTGTACTTGCCAGGCCTCCTTGCTTTGAACTTCCTCCTCTGCACTGCATCATTTCCAAGCATACTCAGTGACCATGTGTTCATAGCAAGTCCACATTTGCCTTTTTCTGGCCAGATGTCTGTGAGATATTTCAGTGAATAGCTTTGCACGAGGAAAAATACACTGTGCATAGTCAGTGTGGTGACTAAATCTTGACAAACTCACTGCACTGTGCCCATGTGAGCCCTGAGGCTTAGAAAAAGTTAATAAAGAGCTCATTAAATTCAATTGCTTATTAATTTGCATTTGGAGCTTCACTGGATTTTGACACAGTGGCATTACACCAATAAGGATTTTCTGAAGTACAAGGAGGTCTGGACTATACCTGTTGTTTTTCTTAAGGGACAGCACTAAAGAGGGTTTCCCTCCTGGAACCAGCTGCTGACTTATATAAAAGCAATTCATATGAAATATAGCTTGAGATTACCACTGAGTATGGCTGGAACTGGCCAATGCATTACAAAGCTATTTGGACAGCATTCACAGAGAGAGACTGGCAGTCTCCAACTAAATCACAAAAGCTTCACTTTAGTCTGGTGCTGCCTCCTTCCAAGTGCTGTCAGCTCTGGGCTGAAGTCAGGAAATGCCTCACTGGCCAAAGGCTCATCAGAAGCACATCAAGGAACCTCTCAACCAAGATGTCAAACACCCATTTTTTTTTTCAGAAGCCAACTGGAATCCATCCATAATTATTTTATCGACTTCAAAATGTCAGCTTTTCATTTAAACTAGAGGAAATAGCCAGGCAAAAAGTCATTATTTCTGTTTGATCTGTCAGCATCCCTCTGTTGTCATCAAGGAAATGCAGTGCCAGACAGCAAATGCTGCTTCACTTTCTTCTGCTTTCACAGACTTTCAAGAACAACCAGAGAGGAGGAATGTATCTTGTTTTCTCTAAGTTTTTCCTGTAACAGTACACAAGAGGTTTTTCTTTATTTGCTACATTCATCAAAAGAAGTACAACAAAATCCAGCCAGCTGGTCTTGCTTGAAAAATGCAAAACTGATCACATTTGCTTGCAATATGTACAGCATCCTGAAAGCAGAAGATATCCATGGGAAATGTTAATCTAACCCCTACTCCTAATGCAGATCAGCTAAAGGAGTAGACATCCACAAGCCTTACCAATACCTCATCTATCATCAAAACAAGTGTTATTTCAGGTTGGTTGTCAGATCCTTAGTAGACCCAAATGTATTTCTCCAAGACAGAAAGTATGGATTTTGAGAGGCTCTGAGGACAGCTCTTCTTTGGACTTCTGGCTCCATTTTCTGGGGTGATGGGAAGACATACAAGTCTTAACAATCAGGAAGAAAAAAGGTTTCTGTCTGAGAACGTGATCCTCTTGAATTCAGCAAGCACACATAGATATCTACAGACCAGCAGTTTGTCATAGGACAAAGGATATTGTAACCACCAAAAAATGGAGCAGCACGCTGTGCTACCTTAGCTCAGCCATGGTGGAACAACGTGCTTGTTTCTCCATGGAGGATGTAACCCACTGCCTGGTTTAAACAGACACTAAAGATCTGGAAAACTCTATATTTACCAGGCTATAATAGGACACTGAAAACTTTGTCCCCTATCAACTTTCACTAAAACATTTCACATTTCAGACCAGGTTTCACATTTTTTGTGGACTGTGGATCATGGACCACAGTGTTCATTCACCTCCCTCCCTGGGGACATCACACTGGTGTAAGCACAGCAGAAGCAGAGATTTCTAAACCTCAAAAACCTTCTCAATCCAGAGATTATTCACAGCCCAGAAAAAGAGACGAGTTGTAAAATAAGCTGACCTGAACACAGTCCTCTTGATTCTTTCTTTCACTTCTTGTTTGCTTAAATAAGAATCCAGTGGGAATTCAAGGTGGGGAGTTGAGCTAAACTGTATCATTCCCACACGGACCTAAAAGAAAAGGTTATGAAAGGTTATGAAAAGTGTCTGTGCAAGTTTTACTTCTTCGATCAATTTACAAACTTGGGAAGACTAAATTGTATAGAGGCAAACTTTGGCTTTGCTGTTGAGCCCCAGGCACTCTAAATGAACTTGAAAACAGAGCAGAAACTCCAGTATTATCTATACAGACTATAAACAAGACAAAAAAGTTTATCTGGAAACAATGGGAGCATCTGCTGCAGTTGGAGGCAGCTCAGGATCTATATTTATCCACTCAGGGCAGCTCGCAGCCTCAGGGGCAGTAAGTTTATAAATAACACCTTTGCACCAACCCATTTATACATTGTGCAGGCAGCTTTTCCTTTACTAAGAGCAGCTCCCTCTGGCACTGAGCACAGCAGGCAACACAAACCAATACTTCTTCTAATAGTTCCTCTAAAACCATTTTCTCTAGTTGAAAATGCAAATAGACTAAATGGTCTGTACTGGGCAGTACACCCAGAATGCTTCACTGAAGTCTTAAAAGAAGTATTATGGAATGTGACAATTTCAAAGGTGAAAAGACTACTGATTTTCAGTCCAGTCTATGTGAGGATTAAGTGAAAGACTAGTGGGAAGATGGTATTTAAAAAATAAAACAAAACACACCACCAAATCTGCAAATATTAAATATTCACTGACGCAACCTTCCCAAAGACCTGACATTTATTTGGAAAGGCTCTGGCATGGAATCAAGTCCAGCAGTGGTCCCAGCCTGCTCCAAGGCCCTCAGCTGAGGTAGTGTTGTGGGACTGATGCACACCTGGAATCACAGCCAGTCTGGCTTGAAATCCTCTCAGACGAATCCCAGGATGTGTCATTGAGGCCCAGAGGTGCCTCAAGGCTGACTCCAGGGAGCAAGACCTGAGACTACAGCAGCATGGCACCCATCTCCTTCTGGGAGAAGCAGAGCAAGCAGACTATATCACTTACATCTGTACAGAAAGGTGTTTAACGTCCCAGAGATTAATTCTGCAGCTTTCCAAGGAAAAGCAAGAGAAAGATACAACTAATCTATCAGCTTCCAAACCAAAATAAAATCAGTAAAAAACCTCCCCAAATCATAATTATTAACCTGAAGGATTATGTCTTCTCTGAAGTTCAAAAGGAACTTGCTTAAAATCTGAAGAATCAAAAAGCATTCTCCAAACTCACTGCTTCACAAACTGCATCTTTCTGAATACTCTGCCTCCATGGCAGCTGGTAGGTTGAGTTTTGCAATTTCACTCAGCATGTTACCACTGGCCTTTAGACACAAAGAAAGGCTTGGCCTTTGGCAAACAGCCAAGCTATTTGAAAATTAGAGGAGATATTCCTGACACTCACTCTGTCTGGATGGATGTCCAAGGCATCACAGAGCTTGCCTGCAAAGTGCTTGGACCTTTCAAAGCTTCCTTTGCCAATGCTGTAGGAGCCATCCAGGAGGAAAAGGACATCTAATGAGGCAGAGCACTGCATCCCTAGGAGAAAAAAAATATACACTGTGAAACTGCACTTTGTTAGCCCTGCTCTGTGGAAGCAGGCAGCCTAGAGCTGAAAATCCAGACAGGCTGCAGAGGATGGACTGGGGCAGCCCAGTGTTCACAACCCAAAGCCCACATGCACTCCTGCTCTGGGCTGCAGCAGCTCCAGCTCAGCTCTCAGTCTGCCAGATTCACCTCAGAGTTCCGAGCCCCAGCCTGGTGTCAGAGACACAGGGGAGCAGCCAGGGCAGGGAAGTGTCGGCAAATACAGGGAGAGATGCTCCAGAGAGGGAGGGGTGAGCAGCAGGGAAGGGGAGCCCTGCCCAGTGAGACCTGCAGGCTCTCCCAGCCCAAGGCACAGAGATAAATCCAGGAGGCATTTGCAAAGTCTGCTGAGTCCCACAGAACCCAATGTGTTCCATCTGCAGCACATTTTTCAAAACAGGCTCTTATTTTCCTAAACACAGTTTTGCTGAACAGCTCCCAGACATGGACAGAAAATGAAAATCTGCCTTTTATCTCCTCTTCAGAGATGCATATTTGTATCACCCCTGCCTACATGAACATGACTGCTCCCAAGTATAAGTTGTTTCCACTGCTTTTGCTGCAGTGGAAACCCACAATTTCACTGACATAAATAAATAAATGGCAGGTTGCAGACTATGAAGAGTCATTTTCAAAGCATTTAAAGGGAAATTTTAAATTCTCCTCTGCAGCATTTGCCAGAATCAACTTCAAGGGCAAAAGAATCCAGAAGTTCAGTAGAGATCAAGCACACCGACCTCTTAAGAGCTGTTTTGGCCCGTGACGTTATTCTACCCCCATTATTACAATCTTTTTATTATCACTACTTTTTCCAAATCATTCCTGCTAGCCAGAACCTGAATTTATAATTAGGGTTTTCTAATACCAGATTACTGAAAGTCGTGAGGCATTCCCTTCTGGGTCACTGGTTCTCCTGACGGGGCACCCAGCCTTGCCCTGGGGCGCTGCGTGGAGGACAAGCTGGAGCACAGCCTCCCGCCCTGGCTTGTCAGCCTTGCCCTCGGAGCTGGGCTGAACTGGAGCTGCAACAGGCCTCTTATCTCTGCCTAAGCATGCCCAGAGAAAACTGCAGAGCCCCCAGACTGGGCTCAGCATGGAGAAAAACTCCGGAGGTGTTTTGCACCCCCTCTGCAGTTGAGGGGTGCAGTGCAGCTCTCCTGCAGGGACCCGTAAGCAGGATGTCTGCAGCCCACCAAGGGACTCCTGGGGACGTGCAGAAGGAGAAACACCCAAACACTCATCCTCAGGAGGGAAAGTCTGAGCTGAACACATGGTGTCACAAGATAGAACTGGGGGCATGCCTGGCATAGGAATAAATGCAATCTATCCCTTGACAGACAATAGAAAAAAATGGCTATCAGGAGAGAGCTCACAGAGTTTATCAGTCACTGATTGTTGAAGGGAGCTGCAGGTGGACATGTACTGGCCAGCAAGAGCCCCATCACTCCTGCTCCCAGCAACCTGAGTGCTAGCTTTACAGCCTGAAAAAACCACCCACGTGGGAGGTCTGATCAAGCCTGTAATTAAACACAGCTCTTTAAATCAGGACTGCTTGGAGCAGGCTCTGAAGGAACTGACAGAAACACCATCCAGTTGGCAAACAGCCAATTTGAGAAAAACAGAGAAGATCATGTCCCAGAAGAGCTAACACCAGTGAGGAAGAAAGCCGGGCTAGAGGCAGCCACAGTGCTGTGATTGCCAGAGAATTGCTGAGGACTTCATGTACCGAAGAGGGGCTAATAAATGTAAATATCTACAACAACAAAAAAACTTTATAAACCCCAAAACAAAACACACCAAAAGAAGCAAAGAAAGAGAAAAGAAAAAATAAATAGAAAATAAAATATTAGAAAATATCACATCTACTTCAGAAATAGAAAAGACTTGCTTTATAAAACAAACTTACGCTGGCCAGCAGCTGAGATCTTGCCAATCATCTCCTGGCCAACGTGGATTTGTTGTATACCCAACACCAGCAAAGCTGTGGGATCAAACAGAAAATCACCCATGAACAAGACATACAGGATTTAACCTACAATAGAAAAATGCTGCTTTGCTGTATAGGTTTCACAGTTGCAAAAAATAAATTGGTGACACAGCAGTGTATCTATGTCAGGAAATTCCTTCTAGCAGGGGACACAGAGAGAATGAAAAGTGACAAGGACACGACTCCAGCACACACAGGACAGTTTCTCTGCTCACTGCATGCAGGGACACAATGCAAGAACGAGAGCTGGGCCAGCCTTAGGCTTCTGAGATTACAGCCATAAACACTGGATAGATTTATGCACTTTTAATATCATAACAGCAGCTTTTCCCACATCAGTTAGACACTTTACGTACAGGATCCGTCACATGTTCAAATTCTCAGAAAAGCTGTTTCTCCAGGTATTCCTTTCTCCCCTTTTGTTTGAAACTGTTTCAGAAGTTTATCCCTAAACCTTCTGGAGAGGCACTGACTTGGCTCTCATTCCTCAGAGCGAAGAACTCCAGCTGGAGAGAGGGAACACCCGAGACAAAAACCACTGATGCAAAATGGCAGTTTTAAACATACCTTGGGAAAGCAGGAAAATGCAGATGGACTCAAATGACACGAGGTTCATGGAAACAAACCTGGAGGGGAAAAAAAAAAACAACAAAAAGAAACAAAAGAGGAGAGGAATAGAAATCCAGTTCCTAAAGCCAATTTCATTACCTGCAGCTGATCATCTTCCTGGGCATCTCAGGTGATGAGGTCAGAAAGTTTTTGTCTGAGGGGTAAAAGTAATTCCTGCCCTGGAGAGAAGAATGGGGAGCAGATAGAAGTAAAAAACATAAAAATGAGGGAATGATAGAGTAGGAAATCTCTCAACATACTCCTCTCCTTTCTCATCACATCCGGAGAGAGCAGCCCTGGCGGGGAGGGACAGCCAGCCCTGCCTCCCCTCCTCTCCTCCCTGTTCTGTGCACCTCCCTCTCACAGCTGGGTCCCACCAGGGCCCCGTGTGCCTGGGGAAGCCGCTGGAGAGCCGAACAGAGCTGCTCCGGGGCTGCACCGAGCGCAGCCCGAGCGCATCCCCCCGACCTCCCCATCAGCTCGGCTGGAACGTCCCCGCTGTGGAGCCCGGCGCAGGGACCTGCCCTCGGGTCCTGCCCTCGGGTCCTGCCCATCCCCATCACGGGTCTCCCACAACATTCAACCCCAGGCTCCTTCATGTCTTATGTTTTACAAGGTCTGGCTTTTTAGGGAGATGGTTTTATGCATAACTGTCCAGCAGACTCAATTTTCTGCTCATTTTTCCTTCGAAATCAGCGAGGCTGCCATCACATCATAGGTAGATTTCAGTGACACTTGCAAGCATGCCCAGATTTAGACCAAATATATCTGCTAGAGCTCTTGGCTTTCTATTTCAAACGTGTATATTTATTTTTTCTCCAGATTAAAAGCACTCACTACACCAGATTCCTGATGGGTCTCTGCCCCTGTCACTGCAAAAGCAGATTTTCTTCATATAGTCAGAGACGAGTAAGTGTATTTCTTGATAACCAGCTCTATTCATTTT
>VXBQ01017475.1:309169-334925 GCA_013400175.1 Phainopepla nitens
AGCAGGGTGTTCCTAGCCGGGAGAGCAGGGTGTTCCCAGCCGGGACAGCAGGGTGTTCCCAGCCGGGACAGCAGGGTGTTCCTAGCCGGGAGAGCAGGGTGTTCCCCGCCGGGAGAGCAGGGTGTTCCCAGCCGGGACAGCAGGGTGTTCCTAGCCGGGAGAGCAGGGTGTTCCTAGCCGGGAGAGCAGGGTGTTCCCAGCCGGGACAGCCGGGTGTTCCCAGCCGGGAGAGCAGGGTGTTCCCAGCCGGGAGAGCAGGGTGTTCCCAGCCGGGAGAGCAGGGTGTTCCCCTGTGTTCCCCTCCGGGAGAGACGGGTGTTCCCGCCCGGCCCGCTGGGAACTGCTGGAGGGCTCTCCCGGGCTCCATCGCCCCCGTTCCAGGAAGGCTCTCCGGGGCTCCATCGCCCCCGTTCCAGGAAGGCTCTCCGGGGCTCCATCGCCCCCGTTCCGCTCCGTGCCGGGCCGGGCTGGGGAGGCAGCGGCCCCGAGCAGCCGGAGGAGGAGCCGGGCGGGGGCTGCCCTCGAACCCCGCAGCACACTCGGCTCTGCTGAGCGAGCGAACCCCCAGCACCTCTGAGCCCCACACGGCCCCTCCCCTCCGAGCCGGAGGTTTAAGATGTTCTCAGTTAAAAAGGGAGGGGAAAAAAGCTCTCCGAGTCGCACTTTACCTTTTCTCGCAGCCTCTGCACGGCCCCGCTGCACCTGCGGGGGTTATGAGCAGCCTCCTCCCCACTTGGACTCACCGTGTCCCACTGTGCCAGCCTCTCCTCCACATCCACCACAGCCTGAACCTGTAACTGCGAGCTGGGGGTGGGGAAACAGCCGCAGGAACACCCACGCATTGCTGCAGGTTACATTTAGGAGGAACATCCACTGCTCCAACAGCCTCCGTACAGGCAGGACTGTCAGCAGCCCTGGAGCACAGCCAGCAGGCCTGGCAGCAGCACCGAGCAGGACAGCCACACGGTCTCTGCCTCACAGCACCCCCAAAGCAGCTTCATATTCTTTTTTGAGAATGATTTTCCTAATGCTTGTTTTTCCACAAAAAACTATTCTTGACCTGTGAGTAGAAGTACCATGTTCATACTACACCTGGAGGAATGATGTAAGGGGCTTGTTTCAAAAATTGTTATTATGCCATTATTATTATTCTGTGTCAGTAGTAGTAGTTGCACAGAACTGAGCTCTTTTAGTCAAAGAAGAGCTTGCACACCTCCTCCCACACAAAACCTAAACACAGTTCAATAACTTTTGAATTGTACAGGTAAAACACACCCTTGTGTCTACCTCACAGTATGCAGAGTTAGGAATGAAACACACCAAGGGTTAAATATATAATTTCAGTCAAACCTATAAGCAAAGTATACTCACATTCCTCCAACAGTGCTTCATAAATTAAAATTATCTTGGTAAGGATAAAAACAAAGCCTTGTTGTTTTGCAGTGTTAGGCAATTTTTATTAATTTCATATTACCCCCTTTCAAAAGTGCTGTTATTCTAGACTTCCAGTTCACTTTTGTTTCTCTTGTTCAGAAGGGAACAAAGAAATTTTATTTGCAAGAGCATGCGTGTTACTGTCAAAGTCTAGATAAACAGATATCCAATCCATAGCTGACAGTTCATCACTCCAAGAAAATATTTCAGGTAGAGATTAAAACTAGCAGAGAAAAAACAATGCAAGAGGAACCCAAGGCTACATGAGGAACTCCACTGGGTTTCCACACTTTTTGATTTGTTCCCACATCAATGCTCCCAAGAGTTCATCTGAAAAGAAGGGGAGAACTAAATATCTGAACCACATGAAGTCTCCTACTTCTCCAATTACTGCCCCGTGCCTTTGTGAAACACCAACCACTGCTTTCCAGTTTTGTATTTTTACCCAACTAGAACAAGCAAAGATTCACTTTTCCTTTGTCCTGCTTATGAAATACTTTTGGCTACTGCAGTCAAACTCATCTTCTGAAATGCAGTGAGTAAATGCTAGGAGAGGGAGGATGTGGACAAGTGAACAGGGGGAGAGTACTAGAACACCAGTGAGGTGCTTTGCCTGGGGGCAAATGCTTGTGCAAGTCACTCTGGTCCCAGGGAGTCAAAGGACACTTGACAAAGCCACAGTCTTAGGCATGAACTAAGCCACAACCAGGGGCATGAACAGAACTCCAGAAATCCAAGTGCAAGCCTTCATCAAATTATTAGTTACTGCAAGAATACAATGCAACAAAAACTAAGAGGGAGGAAAAAAAAATCTGAGGCAATTTGAGTGCAATAAACATTAAGTCAAAGAAAACTATTTTGCAACAGTTTTAATCTCAAGATTCTTCCAATCTGAAAAAGCCCAAACTTGAAGTATGTGTTTTAAGTGGACAGAAAGGCTGAGGCTGCAGTTTCAATCAGCAAATGTCTGCTACGTTCCACAAACAACAATCTGACACTCCTGAAATAGTCAGAAATGACAACTAGGTATTCAACTGAAGAAATACTGAAAATCTCTTAATAGTTTGATTCAGTATTTTTGTCATAGCCCAGAATGGGTCTTTTTTTATTACGATGTGAAAACTTGATGGGGTAGAAATCCTGATGATGTAGCTACACACAAAACAGCTTCAATACAATTCACTTCAAAGTAACATTCACAGATGCATATTATACAACATAAGTGTAAAGAAAGAACTGTGCATTTAAAGTGTTTACTGATTTTAGAGACAACTATCTGCATGCAGTCCAAGACAACATTCAACCTTTAACGATACTGAAATCAAGTTTATAAAGAATAAATCTCAGTCTAACTTCAGACCAGAAATTAGGGTGAAAGATGAGTGATCAAAAAAAGATATAGTTTTTCAAGTAACATAAATGGTACAAAAGTTTAGTGAGCCTCACAATTACAATAATTTCAAATGCAAGTCTGCAGAACAGACTCACAATGTAATGGCCATTCCATAAACTTCTGTGCATTCAACAAGAAAATACAAGCAAAAAGTTTAGTAGGACATGGTGGCATAAAACAAGAACAGAACAGAAATTTTAGCTTGCAGCTTTGTAGTCCTCTGAGTTACATACTTATGTCACAGTAATAATCCAAGCATGCAGATAAATGCAGGTACTTAAACAGCACAATTTCTACAAAGTGACCCTCATTTTTTAAGCTGATGCTCTTGATCATCTAAAAAAGGAACTGCAGCAACTTGGTGGACATGCAAATGAAATGGTGCATGTCAGAGACTTAGTGATTCAACAGATTTTTCATATCAGCAAATCCATCTGGATTCCCAAACTTGTTTAAAAGGAAGAGTAGGACTTGTTTATGATTTTCAAGCTGTGGAATAAGCAGAAAGAGTTATATGTATATAATTCTGGGTTTTTATAATTGCTAATTTCAGATAAGGGTAGATCCTAATACAAAAAACTCAGCTAAGTATCATATTAATTCAATAAATATATTTAGTTCCTTTCTGTTGTAAAATCTTCTGGAGGGGGAAAAACCCAACAGAATTACAGCTGACTTCCCCTTGTCCATGTATGTGTCCCTCCCCTGCTTTTCTTTTTCCTGAAGCAGCTTCCTCAAACCAAACTGATTAAATACTCATATTAAGATTGAGATCAGCATCTTAAATTAGACAACAGAGAAAAGTACCAGTCCTGAGACTTCAAACTCTAAAAGGAATTAAGTAAGAGCTGTGTGTGGGGCAAAATACAGACTAACAAAGTCTGTGTGCTCTGAACACCATCCTCCCTCAGCCTCATGGTGCTCTCATTATTACTGTATAGAATTAAACCAGCAAAAAAGTGTCAGGATACATTTCACAAAACTTCCATGTTTCAGTACCTATTATTCCCCCTACACCCATTTGCTTCCTACACAGGGTTTCTTTAGAATTCTGGAAATATAAAAAAGAAAGTATTGCTTGGAGTGAATCTTACTTGCACTTTTAATTCCTTGCAGCAGCAGTTGGTCTCACCTCCATTACCTACAAAAACCAAAGTTAATGAGCAAACTACACACAAAATACATTCCTTCCCTAAGTTAAGAGGTGACATGTGGCATTGTCCAGGATTTTTGGAAGGAAAAGTCATTTAGCCACTCCCTGTGCTTACAAGTTCTTCAGAATAAGCAAACTGAAGTAACGAAGCCAATGTACCTTGAGGTTCACTATGTGAGTTTTCAGCACTGCAGGATGTGACCAAACCCTCCTTTAGCAGTTTGTCAGCTATATTCACATAACCATTGTCAAAGTGTTTCTCCACTGTTACTAAATTAACATTTCCATTAATCCCTTTCACTGTAATTGTGACGTGTTGCTTCAATAATAGTTTTTTCAACTTGTCAAGCACTAATGGAGACCATTCAGCTTTCTCTATTCCTGCAAAAAAAGGAAAATCAAGTCTGTTATAGAAATAATTCCTTTAAACTATAACTTGAATCGTACACACATGTTTTGGAAAATATGATACTGAATTTTCCCCAATAGTTTAAATTCTAGAGACAATGAACTAAAAACATATTTTCTAAACCAGTTTTTACCGTGTTTACCAACATACTATTTTAGAAGATCATCATGTTGTTTACCAGTATTAAGGAATGAATACTACCACCAGAAAAGGCACAAATGTATCATGTTCGAGAAAACAGTCAGGGGGTTTTGGGGTGGGGTTTTTTTGCTTATTTTGGGGAGGTTTTTTTACCTGCAAGTGCACATGTAATTGTCTGAAAAGGCAGCTTTAAATAGGAATCGGTGATTGGCAGCACCTTCGAAAGGGGTAAAGTTTCTGTGTTGCCATAGTCCCCATACAGCACTTTCACTGCAGACTGGGAAGCTTCCAGAACAACAGCTCTGTACCAATTGCCATTACCTGAAAATTGGGACAAGACTGGTCACGAGTGAAGAATTATCTTAAAAACACAGTTACAAGAAACTGTAAAGTCTTCCAGGAATTTTTCAATACTGTGGTGGATATATAAAAGGCCAATAGACAAGAAGCACAATTAAGAGATCCATAAGCACTTTCAAGTTGGTGTTTTTGCTTTGCCTGAAGCCAAAGTGAAAGCTGTGTTTTACACTGGCCAAGGAAATGGAAGGACAAACGACTGTCTCACCTGAAAACTGAGCACAACAGGCTTCACCCAGTTTTGGCTGGAAGGGCTGTTTGTTACAAGATCTACAATAGTCTTCCAGTGAAATCAGCTCCTTAAGGAGCTTCTTGTGACCTACAGAAAAAACCCACATTCATTAATGACATCTGGGTACCATGAAGAGCATACTTATGCCCCCTGCTCCCACCTTTGACATTTTTTATATTTTCCTACTGTCCAAGATACATTTCTACACGGTTCAGTTCACTGCATACATTCATTTTATTAAACAGTTTGCAACAGTGACTTCTTACTGGTATTAGGAACAATGAACACATTTTCTTACCTTTATTTGGAACTGGTACAGCATAGAACAAGTCTGGGCTCACAACTTCTGTTACCCAGACAGACATGGTTTCATCTACAGCCAATTCAATTGATTTCCAGTGCCCCAGTGAAGTTGCTAAAAGAAATTGTAAGAAAATCAAGTGTTATCACTGTCCTCCAAGCATACATATATTTTAAGGAACTGTTATTTTGCTGTTATTTATAACTGTTATTTATAACAATTTTTTGAATTTCAGACTCAACTACATGTCTTCCCTTCAGGAAGACAAATCTAAACCAAGACAAATGATGCTTATTTTACTGCTCATAAATTGTTGGCATATAAAAGTAGCTAAAGTAAAAAACATCTCAGAAAAACAATAAGATCTTGAAAAGTAAACATGAGAAAAGCTTCAGTCATAGAAAACTTCCAATTCTCTGATTCCCACAGAGTCAAACAACATTCATTTAAGACAAACACAGTGATTTTTATCTTTCTCTTTTTGTCTGTAATGCCACCTGCAGGGCAGGCTGGTGTTCAGCTCTAAGAACTGACAATATAACCAAAACTGCATTGATACTAATTGCAGTTAAAGAAGAAAATAACAGTTAAAGGCTGGAACACTGAAATTTCTTGTTAAATCTAAAAGTTAACAATTATTTAATTACCTTTTTGGTCAACAGACTTTTCTGGCAAGTTACTGTTGTCTTGTTGAACTTCCTTTACAACCAGGTTTTCTGACGTTAGTAGCTCATTGATCACTTTTGGACAATCTGTGGAACTGTCAGTAAGCACGACACCTGCCCCATCTTCAGAAAGGGAAGTCACTGTGGCTTGAAGCTCTAAGCCTGAAGTGAACTTATGAAATCTTCTTGTAGCTTCTGGATTCCATTTGCTATTTCCAGGATTTATACCTAGGAAGTAAAATAACTGTTATTATATCTCTGTTCATTAATACTGACTTTCCTCAAGATTAAAATTTCTTTTAAAAAATACTTCAAAAAATTTCTTTAGAGCATACCCTGAAATATCAAGGCTACTTTTACTACCCTCGGGCAACACATTGTCCTTCATCCTGCTAACTGCTCTCCCTCTTCCTCCTTTTTTCTAAATGCCCACATTTCCTCAGGACTCCCAAGTTTCATCTTCTATATTTTATGATTCAACCAAGTAAATCCTTTGCCTTAGCACAAACAACACTATTAAGACTGTTTTTGAATCAGCATAATCAGGCCTTTTTATCAAAGGAGCAGACAAACCTAAGTGTTTTAAGGGTGGGTGGGGGAACAGCAAAAGACACTTGCATGAAATGAGGTTTTGAGCTTTTTCCTATTTCCACATTTTTCATTTTTAAACCAAGCAGACTACATCAGAAAGAAAGAAAAATTCTGCAGACTTTTGAAGGGTGTGGAAAAGGAATTTGCAGAACATCGAGAAACAGCAGTACAGTGCCAAAATCTTCAGGAGTCAAATGAAAGAGAACTGAAAGGCCAACTTGCTTCATTAAAATAGATTAGCTCCTTTGCCTGCAAAAATTTTGAGAAATAAAGTTGCACAGAAGCACATTTACTCCTAGCAAGGCAACAACCAAAAACCAGTAAGCAGTACAGATGAAGCAGAACTAAACAAGCTCCCACTGATCAGGGAAGCAGTAAGCAAAGTCCATGCAGATCACTCCAGAGAACTGGCAAGAGCTCAGAGAAGAGACAGCAAACAAACAAACCCAAAAGAACAGAGCTCTGCACAGTATTCACTGTCATCACCTCCTTCTCCCAAAGCAGCAACCCTCTAAATTCAAGAGCTCTTATAACTGAAAATTCATAAGATTCACCTGAGAGCCAGCATTTAATTGCTTGAAATGGAAGTTTTAGGAACGGGGGTGAGATCTGTCGGATACTATTCAGTGGTACTTCCTCAGTATTTCCATAGTCCACAAAGCTCACCCGAACACTTCCCTCTGAAGTGACATTTTGCACCACGGCACGATACCAGTTACCATCCTCTAATTTTAAAGAAGATTAAAGAAAAAAATTAATAATTACCTCACACATTAACTAAGTCTACCAGCTTTCACTTGTTAGTAAATAAATGTAATTCTTTGCTGTCCTCTGCCAATGTAAACTATCGGCTAATTTTTTATGCTCACCCTATAAAAACAAAATTATTTTAGTCTGTTACTTGCCAGAGTAAAAAGCACAGCAAAGCTCTCCATTCTCAGGCTCAAAAATATCTGGTGGTGTCCTCTGACAGTATTCAGACAATGATTTGTTAAGTGAGTTTAGAGCAAGTAACTCTGAAAATTAGAAAGAAAAAACCAAAGATGAGATCAACGAGATGAGTTGACTTGAACTTTATCAATGCTGTTCCCTCTACAGTTTACTTGTAAACCTTCAAATGTATTCCTTGACTACGTAAGTGAAGGAACAGACACTCCTCACTTTTTAAGAGCTGCCCCATGTTTCTTGTTTGAATGCCTTTAGCTCCCTCTTCAGCCACTGAATTTTGCCACATTCTTTTTCTAGCAGTTAAAAAGCCAGTGGCTATCAGATGTCTCTATACATGTAGTCTTCTAGTAGAGAAATAAAATTTCTTTTTAACTAATCCAATAGGAAGTCATATCTCAATGGCTGCATCTTCTCATTCTGAGTTACAATTATTATCTCTCTCAGTTTTCACAAATTACAAGAGCATACTAGAAGAGAGCTCCAGTAACTATTGTCTTGGCACAGGGAATATGTTTCTTGTTTGCTTTATTAACAGAATCACTAAATCATGAAGGGTGGAAAAGACTTTCAAGATCATTTAGTCCAACCACCATAATCACCCCTAAGCACCATACAGAGAGAGCCTCTTTACGCTTCCAGAGACAACAACTCTACCACCTTCCTGGACAACTTATTCCAATGCCTGGCCACTCTTCCAGAGAAAAAAAATTTAAGATATCCTTTGGCTAGGTTATGGTAACTCTTTCACTTTCCTGTACTGCTTATCTTCAACATTTTCAGATTTCAATATCATGATCCAATTTCTTTGTCACTCCACTTGTATTCTTAGATAAAACCCTCAGAGGTAAGCTTACTTGACACAGTAGTTCATTTGAACTATAATAAATGACAAATCAGAAAGCAAAGAAACTATCAGAAAGAATTAAGCTGAATAAACTTACCATGGCTGTTTGAAATCTGACAGTAGAATTCTCCAGGATTGTACACTGTACACACTATGACACTGAGTGTTTGGTTAAGAGTTAATTTAATCCATTTGCACATTCTTTTGTTCCTTGAGTCCCCTAGAGAGGACAGAGAAAAGCACAGAATGAAAAGAATCAAAGTAACTGTTACAGGGAAAAAGCCTCAGCCTAAGTGCTCATTGGCATCCTTGAATTTCTGGTTATAAACTGTCCAACAGATTAAGTACCAGAGAGAGCCTCTTTGCAGAGTAAGGAGCTCAAAGAGAAATATGCCAGTTGTTTAATGTATTTCTTCATTACCAAAAAGAGCAAGCCATAGATAGCAAGGAAGAGGTAAAGACTAGCTGGTAACAACCTAAGCAAGAGAGCCACAGGGGAACCTTGGTTCCTGGAAACAGGGTAGGGAGCATAGAAGAGGGAAACATCTGTCACCAAGACTACTGGAAACAATCTAAGGAGGAAGAGCAAAAAAGATTACTAGAAAGACTGGTTGCAGAAATACGCACAATGTATTATACTCAGGTACCTGAAAGAAGCTTTTTATTTAACACAAGCTGAAGAACACATCATGGGAACACTAAATCATGGCACACAGGAGAACACACTCTGCTGAAAACCTGCATTCAACAGCTCTGGCTGAATGATGGGAATTCCAGAAAGGTGAGAGGACACAGGTCAAAATGTGTTTAGACACAGCCAGAGACGTTACTGTTTATTTGAGTTTTTTGTAAGATTCCTTCTTCTTCTGAACAAAGACAAGGAATAATTGTGTCCTGGCCACAAGGCATCTTGAAAGATGCCTTGATCAAGAAAGATCAAAATTATTTGAACATAAACTTGACAAAAAGTTTCCAGTACCAATGGATCAGTAGAGAATACAGATGTTTGCCAGACACAGGATGGGAAAAAAAAGGAACTTAGCAGGCTTCATATGAGAGAAGCCAGAAATCTGCCCCAAGATTTCAAAGAAATTCAACATAACTTTTGCAAAAATCTCTCAGATTGAAGTTTGGTCACTAAATTCAAACAAGGCAATTTAAGTATAGACTTGAAGCTTTATAAGCTACCACAGTCAAATTTTCAAGGACTAAGTATGTGGGTTTACGTGTAAAATACAGGACAATGAAGATGAAAATAGAGGAAATATTATTTGCACTAATGAATAAGGGCATAGGAACAAGCAGGTAATAACTATTCATAGCCTACTTCAACTGGAAATTGCAAGACTTCTAACCAGAGTAAGTATCAGCTTCCAAAACCAGGCAATTACAACTTTGTTAAGCGTGAACACCTCGACACACACACAGACACACAGATTCTTTATGGCTAAGTTGCCGTGGCTAAACTTTGGACTTGGTGAGCCAGACTGAAAAGCTCTTAGCAGATAAGAGCTTGCACTCTCTGCACCCACTCTAGCAGGAGGTTAAATAATGCCAGTGCAGCAAGATGTGTTCATACTCACCACTGGCCTGCTCAACATCACTCCCTCTGGCTGCTGGTAAGGCCAGGCTCACTTCCTCAGCTGCACAGCCTTCCTCGATGAGAAGGCTCGATATAGTTACTGCTGGAGTGCCTGATGCATCTGTAAGCTCCACCACAGATCTAGAACTCTCTTTATCCACTACTTTCACTGTGAACACTTTGTCTTTCACCAGTTTTTTCATGTAAGAAATACCTTCTGAGGTCCACGTTCCCAATGGTGGCTTTACACCTAAAAAGTCACACAGTATGGAAAGGGTCTGAGGTCAGTCCAACTCTCACCCATGTGCTGACAGGTACAACACTGCAAGTACACTCTGAAATATCTGTCACATTTTGTAGATATGCCATGAGAGTTACGAATTCTGGAAATAATGCCTACCATCACCATCCTTCCCCATGTTCCAATGTGAGATACTACAGGTGTGATGCTTATGTAACCATTCTTGTTTTCCCCCTATCTAGTTTGAAACTGCTTATCATTTACTTCATACCTGCCAGGCTACATCTTATGGCTTGAGCTGGCAAGTCCATCAAGCTTGGGATTATAGGACGAAGCCTGGTCAGTGGGAGACAGTCAGAATTACCATAATCCACATAGTCCACCAAAACAGTGTCTTCAGAGGCATAAGATGTAACAGTAGCACGATACCAAAGGTTGTCTTCTAGAAAGGAAGATACAGATGTAATGGTTGAGAACAGAGGGATTTTTTCTGACAGACCAATATAAAAATACATCCATCTCAGTAGCATTTTGAGAAGCAGTCTATCAGAGCAGAATCATTACATACAATCCTATTTCTTCTGTGCTTCTTTTGGGCACTGAAATTTCAAAGACATACTTACTTCCAACCCTGGGGAAATAGTACTTAACAACATAAAAAACCCAAATTTTCCATGATCTCTTAAAAAGCTATTCTAAATAGTCTGAATCCAGTGTTAAGAGTCTGCCCAATAAAGGGACATTTTAAAATGGGTATTTTAAAGGTACCATTCTTTAAAATCACTACTAAGCATTATCCACAGCTAAAAACCAGAAATAAACTCTATATGAAATATTTCTAAACATAATTACAAAATGTATCTTTTTGGTAATAATTTTAATTGACATAACTTAGTATTTTCACTCTATTTTTACCTGTGAACTGGGCACAGCACACATTGCCAGCAGCAGGACGGAAAGATGGACTACTGGAAAATTTGCCACAATATTCATTAAGAGATGCTTCAAGCTCAGCAAGTTGACCTGATGTTAAAATACACAGGTTTTGGAACATAGCCTCGCAATTATTACAAAATAATTAAGTTCAAAGCCTGGAAGAACATCTTGTAGTCTAATGGAGATTATTTCAAATGTTTAACATGGATCAGACTAGGGCTCTTCAATCATTAACACCCCAGAGAGTCCTCATGTGTGCTTGAGGAATGACAGCAATGAACAGAGAACACCACAGATGGATTTTTTCAGCAAAGGGACAAAGCTGAAGCCAGTGCAAATTGAAAGCAAGCTAGTGGAGGCATGCCAAGAAGAAACCAAGGAAGACAGCTCTTGCAACAACAGGGAGATGATGAGGTAGGTCACTTCTTCCCAAAGGACACACTTTGCTACTGATCACCTAGAATTAAAAGGCTGCACATGGACACAGAAGAAAAACCCACCTTCCTCCAGCCACTCCCTACCAAAGAGAAAAATGCCATACTAGGCATTCTACATCCCACTTCCAACCCATCACTTACGGGCACCTTGCATCCGCTGACAAAAAAAGGTGTCTGGATTTTTAATGTGGGACACCACACCAGAAAATTCATCTCCAATACTTAAAGAGACAAACTTGGCCACTGAATTAGCACAGTGAGGAGAGTCTTCATCCTCAGGTATTTTTTTCCCACTTCCATTTGAACTGTTTTCTGATACTGCACATAAAAAAGAAAAAAGGTTGCAAATCAAAAGCTAGCTGACTCTGGAAATATAAACATACTGAAATAGTTTATTCTTTTCATTGATTTTGATGCTTTGGACTTTGAAGGCTCCTGTCATATTATGAAATTAATGCTCACATAATAATCACTATACAAATGTTTTATATTATTAAAATGTGTATGAGCTAATGTCAGTAGTGACCGGAAAAAAGCTCCATTAACCAGCATTTTTAAATTTGAGGTGATGCTAGTGAGCAGCTAGAATATCATGCAGCACAGGAGGACCTAAAATTCCCCAAGGTTAGTTTGGTTTGCTTGCTTACCTCTTGGAAAGTCTCCTTTGGCATTACTTCCTGAAGTTAAATGAGACTTCATTTCTAAGGGAACTTTATTTTGGCAGTCTTCTAGAATATAGATGCAAGAATAAATGATTTATCATACAAAATAGCCAACAGCTACTTTCACCTCAGAATGATCCCCTGAGCCAGATCTATATCCCTGTCACAAGGTGAGCATGTTCTACTTATTTGTTCATCAGTTAATGTTTAAAATGCAAAACAAAGGTAATTTCAGAGTAGCCCAACTACTTGAGTTCTCTGAGCACATTCACAGCTCCAAGACTGTCTGACTTCATAAAATGAGCAAAGCAGTAAAAATCAACATTTACTTGCAGTCACTAAAGACTGTGAGCTAAAAAACTGATTATAGCTTTTCAAACACAAAGATTCGTAACTTACCTCACTATTTACAACACTGAGTATGTAATGATTTTGTCAAGATGCCTTTGTAAATCTTGGCTTCTCAGCTATTATATACTCCATTTCTGATGCATGAAGCAGTATTCCAAACTTTCAATACTATTATTTTCAAATTAAAACCTCAATACAGGTGTTTCAGTTGCTTACAAAGTCTGGAATGAATGCATGGAACACTTCAAGAATGCGGTGATAGTTACGTGATCTTCTCTCCAAAAGGCTGGCAGGTTACACATCACTTTGCTGCTATGTGCTGTGAAGCAACCAAATGTGAAATATGCCCAGCACAATCCTTAATCAGCTGAATTTACATGGGACTAAAGTGAATCATCCTGTCAGAGACTGCACAGTATTACCTGGAGATAAGCAGGAGCAGGAGCTCATGAGCAAACAGAGCAAGCTAAGAGGATCAACCACCACATCCCTGAACGTTTCTGTGGGCTGCAGATCAATGACATGAACAGGGTCTTGGCACTGCATTGCTGCTGCTCTGCTGCCAGAGGAAAACCTAAACATTAGAGTCTTCCACGTGACAGAAGGTACACCTTGCATGTATTGATCTGCTTTGACAATCAAACCCAGCTCAACTGGAAATCTGAATTCTGACTCCTCAAAGGTCTGGTGCTTGGCTTGTCTCTCCCTGAAGCTTGCTAAGTTAGAAATATAAACACGCTTATAGAGTTCTCCAACTGGATACAGCAATATCCAGTGACTGCTTTCTCTTTGGGATACTTAGTGAGCATGTATGAAACATAATGAAAACTGGTAAAATCCTTCATGGAACTAGAAACTGACACTTATTTAAAAAGTTAAAAAAGCCTGAGAAAGAAACAAAATGGTACCAAATTTTCGTGCATCTCTTAAAACAGAAAAATAAACAAGATAATCCAGAACACACTGCAGTTAATACAATTCTATTGGAAAAGTAACCTTACTAAAATTTAAAGTTATTAAGCTTAGCAAGGTATTTCAGGCACTGGCATTTTATGGAAAGGTGAAATAAAACAGAACTGGGGGGGAAAAAAAAAAAGTCAAGGGAGAGTTTGGGAGAGAGACAAGAGGGAGGATGGCAAAAGAGAAAACACTCATTGTTTACAGGTGTTGGGGAGGTGTGTGAACATAAAAGCCTGAATTGTGGTGGGTTTTTTTACCCACACAACCAAGCACTTACCAGAATCTGGAAGAACAACATCTACAGCAAAACTCAACTTCACTTCCTCCTGTAATGCATCAACACCAGTTAGTGAACAACAGTACTTTCCCATGATCTCAGAAAAAAAACCTGGCAATGCCTTCATTCTATCCTTTTCTTATTGGATCATAATGGGCAAAGAAACACTTAATGGACTGGAAATAATTAAAATTGGAACAGGAGGAGATAGCAGATTATTTCCCCCTATCTAAGTGACTAAATAATTAAGGCCTTCAGAAATATCACCCTTGCTGTTGGGGCTTGAAGTGCTATCAATTCAACCAACTTCTGCACCCTCTTCTAAAGAATTGGGAAACTAAGGTAAAAATGAAGAATCCCCAGAAGTCGAATTACCCTGTTTAAAACAGGTACCATTTATGTTTAACATGGAGCTGTTCAGCTGCAGCTCCTTGTAGTAACAAAGTTCAAGAGACATTGCAGAGATATACTGAACATCAATGAAGAACAAGTGCTGAAGACTCACACATTCACCTCCTCACTCCTGTTTTACAGGACAACTCAGCTAAAATTCCCACTTATGATGCTCTCAGAAATAAGAATCAAATTCCACCTGCTTCCTCGTAACCTTAACAGCCTAGAGTAGATTATACTGCTTTATCTGCTGGCATTCATTTCTAAAAAGTCTAGTAACCCACCTCAATATCCTTCAACGTGCAATCGAAGCTCTCTTACTTTTGCAGAACTTATGAGAGCTTCAAAAGGCGAACAAGATAAAAAAACCCTTCTGTTCTTTGTAAAGAAAGTGACTGCAAATTTTTTATTCATATTGTACAACCATTTGGTATAAAGGGCCCTCACCATCAGCTGAGCAGTTTCATTAGAACCCAGTCACAAGTACACACACAACTAGCAGGATGAACTAATAAAAGTCTCATGACATGAAGCCTCCTTTCTAAATTCCTTCAAAAAGTTAAACAGATGAATAAGCTACTTCAAAGAAGTACATGACAAAGGAGTTCTACAGTGCAAACACAAGGCTAGTTGGAGGTATGCAAACTTATTCACCTTAATAAATGTGATCCCAAGAAACCACAAAGACAGAACAATCAACTCCTATGAAGAGTTCATAGGAAGACTAGAAGAATTGTCTGGCTCAAAGTATGATCAAGAGAGGCTTCAACACATTACAAAGGAGAACTGTGTTATCTTTTTACAGAAAGGAAACAACAGCTTATCTGCATCTCTTACTGTATAATACTACATTAAATGCAATTTCTCTAATAAATTTCCAAGGCTCATGATTTTTTTTACACAAGCAAGTTTTCTGAACCAGCAGTTTTCCGAGTCTGACACCCTACATCTGTTCCCTTCCCACAGTATTTCTCTAGCAACATCATGTCTTGATTTTTAACTTTTCCACAAACGCTTTTTTTTCAAAAAAAAAGCAGGATTGTCTGATAGTGCTCCTAAGAGCTCTAGAAGTAACAAGTTTCTGAATGCTTCTCCCAGTAACTTTTTGTTTGAAGCACTGATCTTTCTAAAAGAGCAACTTGTTCCTTTCCTGTACTGTTAAATGAAGTACACTGCCACTCACTCACAGCAGATCCATTTAAGACATAGCCAAAATTGTATTCCATACCTTAAGATAAACTCCTGTCTTGGTTTTGCTAGTACTTAAACTGTAATCAAAGAAAAACATGACAATTTGAAGAACTAAAGATTGACAAGTAGCATTAATAATACAATCTTCTTGCAAACAGATAAAAAGTTGTGTTCACAGTATATGATTTTTGCCAACCCTTATTCCTCATCCACTAAAATGCAGAATTACAAATATGTTAATATGTAATGATGACAGGCATAAGATAATGCAGTATTAGCCTAAGAATAAGCAACATATTTTACTGTAATAGTGCCTTCCCATGGTCATTTATATTGTAGTGGGAGGGACAATGGCTTTCTGTGAACATTATTTGGCAGAGCTTTCAACAAACTTACTTCTGTTTAAGGGGACCACAAACTACTCTATGTGCTGGCCAATCTTTTTTCTGACAATCTGCAGAGCAATAATATGTCTGCAGACACTGTGAACATCTGAGCTTTCCTAAAACAAACAAACAAACAAACAAAAAGACAAGAGAAGTGTGAGCAAAACATGTATTGGAAGGATCAACAACTGTTTAAACAACTGTTTTACAAAACAACTCCCCTGCAAGTCTAAGTGCATACAAATAGGTATTTGTGTTCACATGCAGCTATCAGACATTGCTGCCCTAATGTCCCAAGTTCCTTCCACATTTAAGGGAAAAAACCCACCACTTTTGATGAAGAAATGCTCTCTTCTGCTTGTCAGTTCTGTAACTCCGACTATGTTCTGAACAGTCAACACTTGTGTCTGGGAGTTAAAAATCTACATCCATTTAAAGACATTTCTGAGCAAACCTGATCTGGTTTCACTGACAAATGTACTGTATGTCACAGACTACAGGACAGCAGGCACTTACCAAAGAGACCACAACGATGGCAAGTGCTCCCTTTAGGGGGTGGCACTAACAAACTCAAGAAACTCTTGTCATAGCAAATAGAAAAAGCACTCTTAGAGGAACATGGCAATTTCTTTGGCTTCCCATTAATCCAATTAGAATGTGACACCTGTGGAAGGAAAACCTGAAGTCATTCTTACTGGAAAAAAGCTGCCATTTAGGGTAGAAATACTCTAATATATAAAAATATGACAATAAAAGGAGACAAAACTTCTAAGTTCTAGAAAGATAAATACATGCTGATAATTCCAGCTATCTAGAAATGCTCAGAATACTTGGGGCAACTGTAAAGTGAAATAACTCACAGTATTTTCTTTATCAGCTGCAGCTATGCAGTTCTCTCTACCAGTTTTGTCTTCCATAGAACTTCCTAGAAGCAGAAGTATTTGCAGAGGGATCTGATTAACAACACTAACACATGCCTATGTTATGGAATATTTGCAGGAAGAAACAAGGCTCTTGGCTACTCCTACGATTCTGCCAGCCCATTTGAGTGATGGAGATGCTTGGACCGTGACACACTCTGGAAGTCACTTGTTTTCATTCTGATACCACATTTATTCAATAATGCAATCAATGGTATTATTAAAACAACAGTTGAGCTTTCTGTGCTTATCACTCAATACTGAGAAACAAAACACTCTGAAACAAGAGATTCTGACTTGCCACTGAGTGCCTCATAAACCTTGTGGGCTTTCCTGCGAGTTTTTATTTACCAAACAACTCTTAGAAGATCAGTAGAGTAGGAACTCTGTTTTTGTGAGTGGGAAATTCATCCACCCACAAAGAATTTGTTTCTGTTCTAGGCTACATATACCATTCAAATCTTGTTCCAGTCTGGAAGGCCTGTCCAAGGTCTCCACTGAGACAACATAAAGCTTATACGGCCTTTTTTTCCCACCTGGAAGCAAGTTAATCTTGTAAACTCTGCCTGAACTAAAGCTCTTGCCTAACGTGAAATCAAATTTCATGAGCTCCCCAGACCCGAGATGTTTGTACATGGAGCTAGTTCAGAACTCCCAAAATGAAGCCTTTCCCTCTCCCCAACCTGGAGTAAGAGAACATGGATCAGACAGCACCAAGGCACTTAAGAGGCAAGAAACATTGCTGAAGGAACTCCAATTCCCACGTATCAGTCCAAATTCCCTAACACTTCAATTATCCTGGTGGGTTTTTTTCGTTTCTGAGGCATTTTAACAGGCACAACTTTGGTTAATTAGGAGTTGTATTTATAAGCCATACTCATTCTGATGATGTGTATCCATAATAAAGCACATACACAATCACAAAAGAATAAAGTCAAGATACCTCTGTCAAGCTTAGGACAAAGTCTCTCTTATTGTACTTGTGCTGCTGTTAAAACATTTTGTACTGTTTCTACATTTGTCAAAAATACCCTCTATTATTTGCTTACAATATACTGGATTTTGTTAGCTATTTCAGAAACTCAGCCTCAAAACTAAAAGCTTTTCAACAGTAAGTTGGTACCTGTGACCCTGTTGCTTAAATCTGCATCTGCAACTTCATTATGTTGAAGATTAAGTGGTTCTGCCATCATGTAAAGGTTGACATTAGAGTATGACCAAAGGTGGCTGTAGGCCAGGTAACTGCAAAAGCATGGATTTAAAGATTAATTCAGGCAGGCACACAAATAAAAGTATTTTTGGGTCATATTCTGAAGATATACTTAAGCATTCATTTTGGAAGGCTAATTCTCTACCGTCTATATCTTTTGTTTGCACAGCAAAACAATTTCTGCATTAAAGAACTCAACAATGCAGATTAAATCATGAAATTCTTTTAGGAGAGGAACACACCGATAAATAGGAGTGGCCATCAACACCTGCACATGAAACTCCCTGTGTCTCTGGAGGAGACCTCGCCGTACTTTTGTTAAAATGTTTGTAGTAATAAAAAGAACACGCTGCACTCCTGGGTTCCTCATGCCCGGGAGCCTGAGGGCAATCACTGCCCGAACAGCGGCTGCCTGAGGGGAAGCAATGCCCTGGGCTCTGCAGAAATCTTTCCTGCTCTCCAAATGCTAAGACGCAACGCAATTGTTTTAAATGAAAGGTATAGGAGAAAACAAACTAAAATGAACCTGCGAATAAAGCAGAGTAGTCCTCGAAGTGACGCTGCAAACCAACTCCACCAGAAACGTGCTTTCAACAGCCGCAATTTAACAGGTGCTATTAAAATTAAGTCATTTGAAGTAACTCAGAATAAAATTGAACAGCCCCATCCCGCGGCCTCCAGCCAAGCTCGCAGCCAACCCCGCCACCTCCGGCCCTCTCTACCCTCAGCAAAGCGCGCACCCCCGGGCCGCCCCCGGCTCCTTTCCCGGGGGAGAGCGAAGCGCCCACTCCCTCCTCTCTCTCCCCTGAGAGCAGCGCTCGCCCCGGCCCGCCCCTGCCCCTCTCTCCCCTGAGANGCCCCTGCCCCTCTCTCCCCTGAGAGCAGCGCTCACCCCGGGCCGCCCCTGCCCCTCTCTCCCCTGAGAGCAGCGCTCACCCCGGGCCGCCCCTGCCCCTCTCTCCCCTGAGAGCAGCGCTCACCCCGGGCCGCCCCTGCCCCTCTCTCCCCTGAGAGCAGCGCTCACCCCGGGCCGCCCCTGCCCCTCTCTCCCCTGAGAGCAGCGCTCACCCCGGGCCGCCCCTGCCCCTCTCTCCCCTGAGAGCAGCGCTCACCCCGAGCCGCCTCCCCGCTGTCCCACGCGGGAAGCAGGGCCGGCCACTCATTCGAAGCCCGTCGGGAAGAGACAAAGCAGCGGCCCCCCGAGGGCAAGGACGTCTCCGGCCAGTGCCGGCGGGCCCGTGCCGCTCATTCCGCCCCGCCCAGGCGGGACCCCGATCCTCAGGGGCGGAGCGGGCCATGTGCTGCCCGCCCGCTCGCAGCCGCCGCTGCGGCCGTCGCGGCCGGAGGAGCCTTCCGCTGGTCCCGCTTACTCTGAGCCCCATTCAGCCTGGCCTTGGGCATTTCCAGGCATGGGACATCCACAGCTTCTCTAGGCAGCCTGTGTCAGGGCCTCACTACCCTCACGGCAAAGGATTTCTTCCCATTCTCTAATCTAAACCTGTCCTCTCTCAGTTTGAAGCCATTCCGCCATGTCCGATCACTACATGCCCTTGTAAGAAGTCCCTCTTCAGCTCTCTGGTACCTTTAGGCTCTGAGGTCTCCCGGGACACTTTTCCAGGATAAACAGCCCCAGTTCCCTGCCTGACCTCATAGCAGAGGTGCTCCAGGCCTCTGAGCGTCTTTGTGAACAAAATTACCCACAGTTGAACCAGTAATCCCAATTTATTTAATACAAATTCAGAAAATGGCTGTGAGAGCTATGCAAAAAGCTGAAAATTGATACATAAATTGATGCATTTTTATTTTAAAGTATTTGAATTTTGCTCTACAGATGAGAACATACATCAATTCATCTCCCATTTCCAATGTATTCTCATTTTCCTTTCTTTTTTTTTCCCCTCTTTCTTTTCTCTACAAGGGGTTTTCCCCTTCACCTTTTAGTCTCCACCTCCATGTCTCTATCTTCATGGGAAAATACACTTCATCCTCAAGACTGCTGCAGTTTTATGCTACTCAGACATGATCTCAGGTGTTCTCAGTGCTGTGCAATTAAGCTTTCGCCAAAAATAAATTAATCTGATCTATTTTAGTGCCTACATTGCTGTACTTATTATTAAAGTGTATAAAATCAGTGATGGATTTTATTGTTCTATGTTCTGTACAGCAGGGAATAATTATCTCCGTTCACAGAGAAGTAGCTGAAGCATAGCTATTTTGCCTTAAGTCATTTGGCATCTGGCTGTGACAGCACTTCAGTCTAAATCATCTGTGTTTAAGTCTAGGATCCTGTCTGCCAAAGTAAGCATTCTCAAAAGAAAAGCAAACAACACATCTGAGGGCTGCTGAGTTTTCTCTCAGTGGTTTAGATACCACCTACTAAAGTCAGAGGAGACTGTTCCTGGCTCACATAAACCTCCAGCCCTCAGCTCCAGTCTGAGAAGAAGCTGAGTAGATCAGAAGCTGCTCTTACAATAAGAAGGAAAATTAGGTGGCATTTGGTGGGATTTCAAGAAATCCACATGCCAAATTTCTCAGCATTGCATATCAGAGTGGGCACACTTGTATGTGGGAGACTGCACAGAGACAGGGCAAACATGATCATATAGCCTTCATCATCTCCCTGCCCCTTGTTCCTCTGTCCCTATGATTACCCCAGTAATCCTCATGTCTAGGAAGAACTAATACCACTAAGGCACTAAGAAATACCTCTCTGTCGTTCAAACCTCTCTCTCTCTGAAAAAAAAAAAAAAAATTAGGCTTTCTTTTTGGCTTAAAACATCTAGACAAGATGACCTAGCAGCCTGTCCAGCTGAATCTTAAAATTGTCCAGAGTTGGGGAATCCACCACTTCCTTGGGGAGATTATTCCAATGGCGGATTGTGAAACATTTTACTCCTGTGTCTAATTGGAATCTCCCCAGAAGACATTGGTATCCATTACCCTTTGTCTTTTCCATGGGAGTCCAGGTAAAAAAAAGGAATTTCCATCTTCTTTGTAGCCACCCTTTAATACTGGAATGTGGTAATAAAGCCTCTCATGCACCTTCCCTTCTGACAGCCCATTTCTCTCAGCTGTTCTTTCTATGTCCATTTTCTCAAACCTTGATGTTCTTTGTGGCTCTTCTTTGGTCTCTTTTCAGCCTGTCCACATTTCTATTATATAGCAGGGACCAAAAGTGAACACAGCATTTCAGGAGTAGCCTGGCAAGCACTGAGTGGGGAAAATACTTTTTTATCTGTGCTGGTGATGCCCTTGTAGATGCAGCCCAGCATCCTGTTGGCTTTCTTTGCTGCAGCAGCATCCTGTTCACTCATGGTGAGCTGCTTGTTCACCAGGAGCCCCAGGTCTGTTTACAAAGAGCTGCTCCTCAGATGGGTAGATACCAGCCTGTCTTGCACTTCAGGATGATGTTTGTCCAGATGCAAGACATTACACTGGACCTTGTTTACCTTAATAAGGTTCTTGTTAGCTCACTCTTCCAGCCTATCCAGGTTTCCTGAAGGGTACCTGAGTGTCAGAGGTAACTGAGGAGAGTGCTCTTAGCATGGAAGCTGATCAGGAGTGACATCCCAGGAGCTGCAGGAGGCTGGTGTGACTTGCCTGCAATTGTTAGCAAGAGCATTGGGCTTACCTATGTGTAGGTTCTGTAATAACTGTACCAGTGTGTCACTAGTTCTAGCATCTAAATGCCTAGGAACCACCTGAGACACCACTGAACTATATGCTAGAAAAGGATAGTCCAAGCAACATATAATGAAAAATAATTTTTTCCAATTGTAACTTAGAGCACTTGAGTGATCATTGTCACACTTGGGATTTACCATGTACAGGTCAGACGTGATGGTGGTGTCAAGCAGAGACGCTGCCCTTACCTGACACGTGGAGGGAAGATGGAGCTTTGTGAATGGTGTTCCCTGAAGACCCTTGGCAAACTGTGCTTGCTCAGAATAAAACAGTTACACAATGAAAGAGATTCCATGAAGAAAATAATAACTCTTTATGTAATTTTGCCGCAATGTGAAATGCAGGAATCAATTCAGCCTGCAGTAATTACATTACAACAGACCAACCCTCTGACAAATACAGAAGATGGGATTTGTGCAAGCTGAACTGTGCTGCCCACTCCTCCTCAGCAGTGCCAGACATGGCCCTTTGACACCAGTGGTCTCAGAGGAGTGTGGGCTATCACTCAGCATCTCTGCTGTTTGAGCCACCTCTCCCATAAAGTGGAGTTGCTAACACTTCTTTAGCTGAAGGAGAAAACATAGGGCTAACACTTATTTAGCTGAAGGAGAAAACGTAGGTTTGTAAGCTCTTTCAGTGGACAAAGCTATAGGAATACTCTGGATAATTAACAAATGGCATCTGGAAACTGAGCAATTAGATGAACACTTCCTTTCCTTTTTCTTATATAACAAAGCATGAGCCAAAAGGCAGAACTACAAGCTTTTGAATATGTGGGCCAAATTCTGCTTCTGCCTCTGCAATGCAGAGCTTGTCTGCAGCAGACAAGTCTGTTGTGTAGGACTGTCTGTCTTTGAGATCGTAAGTTCTCTCACTCAGAAATTGTTTTCCTCAGCATTTGTACATGCCACATAAGGGCTATGGCTGGCTAATTAAGAGGTACAGTAATTCATTCTGATTTAAACGCATGCAAGTGGTTTGTGGAAGGACTTTCTCTGTGACCTGTCATTTATCATTCCCTAAGTATCTGTGGCTGCCCCCTGGGGATAAGATACTCTTCAGATGAAAAGCTGGCTTAAGCACAGGTATTATAAGAGTCAGAACTGTCAGCATCAGTTCTGGGACTAGAGCTGTGGCGAGTCCAGCTGAGTACAAAAAAGTCCTTTTCTTCTGCCTTTAAGGAAGAACTCCACTAACCAGGCTCTGTTTTCTTAACCTGATTTTAATCCTTCTCTAAAAAAAAAGTTCAGAATAAAAGCCAAAAATCAGATGAAATTCTGCCAGATCTGTTGGAACACCTTAAACCACATATAGGTAACATCAGTGGGACTGCAGACAAAGTATACAGCAAGGTAAAAGCACAAATCTTAAAAAGACTGGGGCCAGAGTATCCTGATGTCTCTGCAGTTGTCTTTAAATAATTAGAAGACCAAATAAGAAGCATTTGGGCACTGAAGTGACTGTGTTACAGAGCAGCAGTGTGAACTTTGCAGCTCAGCTGCAGAAGAGCAGCAGTAGTGGCAAAGAACCCTTTCTGAAGGCAAAGCTTGGACTTGTGCTGCATGGCAATTAGCAAGCGAGTGTTGCATGGCATTGCTTTCTGAAAAGAGACTATTTTTACTTATTTCTGTTCCACACCTGATTTTTTATGTATTCTTAGCAAGATGGGATGCACAGCATAATTTGGGCAAAGCAAGGGCTAGATGCTTGCCTTTAAAGTGTTATTTGGAGGTTAAAGGCACGAGTGTTCTCTGCGACCTACTTCCATTTGTTCTTTCAACTTAAATGTTTTTAAAGTTATATGCCTTCATATGACTGACTCCTTTGCTGCTTTAGAGGTGATGGCTAGGATATGGTTTAGTTACCTGAAGCAGTATTATCTTTCCCAAAATAATGGACATTGAAAGATTTATAGTTATAATGGCACTGAAAACTTCATGGATTGATTTTCTCTAAGATTCCACTGTTGTTTTTAAGGATCAGTTAAAATGTTTTGTCCTGTTTTTGGTTGGGATAGAGTTAATTTTCTTTCAACTAGCTGGTACTGCGTTGTGCTTTGGATTTAGGATGGGAACAATGTTGATAACCCACTAATGTTTTTAGTTGTTTCTACATAGTGTTTACACTGTTGTCAAGGACTTTTCAACTTCTCATACCCTGCCAGCAAGAAGCTGGGGTGGCAGGGGGGAAACACAGCTGGGACAGCAGATCTCAGCTGACAAAAGATTATCAGATATCAAATGGCATCATCCTCAGTACATAAACTGAGGAAAAGCTGACCAGGGGCCACAGTTTGGGAACTGTATTATTTTCAGTCAGTAAGTGGTGAAAAATTGCATTGTGCATCACTGGGTTTGTATATATTATCACGATTATTATTTTCTTTTCTGTCACATTAAACTATTTTTATCTCGACCCACAAGTTTGAGTCTTCCAGTTCTCTCTCCTGCCCTGCTGCAGAGGGGAGAGAGCCAGCAGCTTTGGGGGGCCAAGTTGCTGACTGGAGTTAAACAACAGGTTTCAAGGAGCATTTTCTGCAAATTGCCCAAATTTGCAGCTCTGAAAATCCAAATACCTGTAAAGAATATGGAGAAAAAGAACTTGCTCTGATCTAACTCTCTCAGTTAATGTTTGTAAGTGAAGTTATGCAGCACATTATACTTTGAAGGTCATACATGATACAATTTGAATAAATCATCACTGAGTAGGTGATGGTTTCATACATGTAGGTATGTGTATGTTTTATAAATATATAAAAATAAATTAGCCAAAATAAAGGAACAATCTGATCTAACATCAAAGTTAGCCTTGCTATGAGTAGGGGATTGGACTAGTAAATTTACTGAGGTCCCTTCCAACTTGAATTATTCAGTAATTCTAACTTGCTTTTCTATTGTTATGTTTAAGATGTTACTGCAGGAGAGATGCCAGTGGTCATTTTAGCTGAGCTGCTATAGCAAATAAAACTGCTTTCACGAAACACTTTGTCTGGTAAAGTATTTTTTTAAATTATTTTTTTATTAAATAAAATGGCATTTAGGCTGTGCTCTGGATTCCAAAAAGCTTTGTGGTCCACTGAAAAACTGCTGATCCCAGCACTGAAATTAGTCCAGATTTTTGATGCCCAGCACCCAGCAAAATTTTCAATTTTTTTTTTTAATCCAATCAAAATAAGGAATGAAGTCCTGCCAGGTGCTAAGTGAAGCTGTTTATTAACATTACTGAATTGACTCTTGCATGGCAGGTGGGTGCAGAGAGTTTTGACATAACGTGCAGGGGCTGGTTATGGAGATTGAGATGCTGTTTACTTAAGGGAGAAGATTATATTTCTCCTTACTTGTGCACTGGATCTTGCAAAAAGGAGAGGCATCTTTGTAACCATCTCTGAAGACTGCTGGGGTGAAGAATCCCTCCTGTAAGGCAGCTGCTCAGGGCTGTGTTTTAGACGGTGCCATGGAATGTCTGACATAAGATCCCTTGTTAACACAACCACATGTTTAAATAAGAAGAGGAAAAAAACCCATCCAGATTGAAACAAATTTTAGATGCATGCCTGAAATGATCTTGTGTGAAATCACAGAATCGATTAGGTTGGAAAACACCTCTGAGATCATCGAGTCCAACCCGTGACCCAACATCACGTCGTGAACCAGACCGTGCACCGAGTGCCACGTCCAGGCTTTCCTTAAAACACCTCCAGGGACGGTGACTCCAACACCTCCCGGGGCCGTCCGCTCCTAATCAGTGCCTAATCATCCTTTCTGTGAAGAAATTCTTCCTAATGTCCACCCTAAAAGCCCCCTGGCGCAGGTGCACTAATATCACGGCATTATGTCCCATATCCAGCCGCTTGCAGCACCGTCAGTGGATCGCCGGCTTTCGGCGGCGCGGGTGGGAACGCGGCAACAGCACGAGGGCGAGAGAGGGCGGCGAGATGGATCCCGCGTCACCTGCTGGTCCCGGCGGCTGCCGCGATCGCCCGTTCGCCCCCGGCCCGGCCCGAGCGGCAGCGCACGGGCCCGCAGGACAGGAGCCGCGGGGCCAGCAGGACAGGAGCC
>VXBQ01017475.1:335225-353740 GCA_013400175.1 Phainopepla nitens
GAGGCAGAATTCCCCCGGGTGGCGAGGGACTCTCCCGGGGCAGGTGGGGCGCTGGGCTGGCAGGGGCCGCGCCAAGGCCGCGGGCGAGGCGGAGGAGGAGGCAGCGAGGTGACAGCAGGGCCGGGGGTGAGGTCCTGCCATCGCAACACCTTCCCGGGCAGGACCTCCGAACGCGTAGCGCAGCCTCCTGTGCTGGCTCGCAGTCCCTTTGTTTCTGTACAGCTTTCTTCTCCGTGGTATTAATTAGGTTGTGCTGTTTCACCGGCTGCGTGTTGATTTTGCTGTATGGGTAAATAATTGGATAACAAAGCCCAGCAACTGTCATGAAGGTTATTTTTTAGAGCCGGCTGCGGTGTTGCCGTATGGTACGTGTCCTTGTTTTTTGCAGATGGTATTTGTAAAAGCTGCTTGCCCTTCTAGGTTTGAAAGAAGGACTTCAGCAAAATGATTGTGATGTAGGCTTGCAGATTTTGGCTCTTGTCCCGGAAAACAGTCTGCACAGGTGAGTCTGATACATGTATACTTCTAACGAGACTCCGTGCAGACCAGAAGAGGATTTCTTAGGGAATTGAAATCTGTGTGTAACATAAGAAGTATGGCACTCTGGCTTTAGTGCTGGTTTGCTTTATCTTCTTGTAGAACTGCTTTTCAGAAGTTAAAATGTTGCAAGCGGAAAACACTAAAAATCCAGGTATGACCACTGTCCCGGTATGTTTTGTTGTATAAGGAAATTGTTGAAACTGTGAGCCGCAGCTGTGTTTCTCTATGGGCAAGGAAATGTAATCACTGGCTGCTATGAATGCTTATGTTGACATTGACTTTAGGGAGGAGATGGTTAAGCTCTGGAGATAGGAGAAACTGAAAGTATGAAGATGTTTCAGAAGGATGTTGGATGACATTTGAAATGTCATTTGTTTTACATAAAAAAAAGAGCTAGTTGTATATTGCCTTTGAGCTCTTCTTTTTCTGAAAATCTATAGTCATCTGTTCTTGTCTGGTTTTAAAACATTGCTTTTCTGTCATTTTATAAAACTCGATTTGGAGTTGTTGACAGATGTTTGTTGGCATTGTGAGATTCACTGTTTCAAACTGTTAGAAAAGGACTGAAGAACCAAATACAGAGAGTGGTTAATTTGGTCCTAATTAGCAGTTCTGTTGCTTAATGCTGCCTGAAGCTGGTAGTGAATTTCCTGAAGCTGGCTTTTTAAAGAGCTGTGAAAAATAGAAAGGCAATGTTTTTCTGTATTTAATAGCCTTATTAGAATCAGTAGATGTGGGCTCCAGGAAGCAGTATCCTGTACTTAGTTCTGGGCTGACTTGTTCTGAACTTATTTTCCAGGTGCCAAAGACAATACTGGATAGCCTCATGGATAATACTTACCTTCAAGTCATAGTCCAAGACCCTGCTGCCTCAAATTGAGGATAAAAAAAAAATCTAACCAGAAACAAATCAGTATCAGAACAGAAGGGAAAATCATGACCCTAATTTCAAGAAGTACATGGAATACTGATACTGTAATAATATTGTCTATAATACTGTCTCTTAGATTAATTAACAGAAGTTAGTCTTCTGTAGAGCTCACAGTTCACTTTTTCACATCCTTAAAGGATTGAAGTGTTTACTTATTTGTTTTCAGGGATACTGGAGAAACTCTAGGAAAGTCAGGTTTGAAAACAGTAGAACTCTACTATCCCCCCAAATAGTGTTTTTCAGTATGTATTTTCCCCTGATATATGAGGTTCAATTGTTGGGGCTCCCATGACAAAAAAATAACACTCTCAAGGTGTACTCCATGACTTGTGTTATGATGGGAGCAAATCCAGCCTCGCTTGTTAAACCTTAACTGATGAACTTTATTTTGGAGTTGTGCTGTTGACTCCAGACATGGAGTTAACAGGGCCATAATATTAACCATGTGCATGAGTTTGATAGAAAACCTGGTGCTACCTTGAAGGAATTGTACATTTCTGTTCAATTGTCTAACTTGTGGTGTAAGCAAAGGAAAGCAAATAAAAGTTTGAGTAAACCTTGGCTTCTAAAATACTTGTCTCATGTTCAAAGAGTTGATAGAAATGCTGACCTTTGCACCTTGGCGCTGCCATTGGTGTTTAATGAAGTCACATTAAAAACCTGAGAAGAATAATTGAGCTGAAGTGTTAAACTGATAAAAGGAAGGAAATCCTGTGAGTACCCACTCTGTGTAGTCGCTGTTCCACTCCTTCCCTTCTGTCATGTGCATCAAAGCAGGGCTTTGTGTGAGTTGAGTCAGAAGCTGTGTCATGTTCTGCCTGGGCTGGAGGACTCCATGTCCCAGTGTACAGCCAGCCTCTCCACTTTTATTTCATCTTGGGCAAAAGTGGATTAATATTGGGACACCTAGTGTGGGTGGGACTCTGGTATATTTCTTTTGCTTCCTCTGTGTGCTGTCTGTAAATACAGGATGGCTGGGAGTGTGTGAGACCTCATGGCCATCCTCTTTTTTGTATGGAGTACAAGCAATGGTGATCAACATCATCTCGTCTTCAGCTTAAGAATTCTGTCTTTTTTTAGGCAGTGTGATGCTTTCCAATCCAGTTCATTTCCCTTTAGTGTGTTTCATGCCTTGGATGGCTTGCTGCTCTGATTAATGTTGGATGTGTAATTGTAAGCAAATATATAAACCTGGAGCCAGAAGGACTTTGACATTCATCTCACATTAGATTATATAAAATACCTGGTTTTTTGGACCTTTTTATCCCAGTCCCTTTCAATTTAGTTTAAACCTTTGATTTGTCTCTCTACACTGCTGCTATACAGTAGAGCTGCATTTTGTATTTTATGTAAACCAGACCTTCTTTAGCAGAATCTTTTTTTTTTTTTAACAAACTTCAGTTGAAAACAGAGTTATTTTTAGTACTTTAGCTTCCCTGTTTTGCAGTGTTACCTGGTGATGTAATGCTTAGTCTGTGGAAGCTGCTTGTGACAGAGTTCTTGTGAAAGACACCATGCAAAGCACAGGTAAGCTGGGTATTAACTGGAAACAGTAGGAAAGTGTGTTTTGCTGATCACTGTGTTGACTAGCAGGCAGTAGCTATGGAAAAAAGTAGCCTTAGGAAAAAGAAACCAAAAACTTGACCCAGCAAGTGAAGTAGAAAGGTGTGATCAGTCTGTACAGATTAGTTTAGATAAAAGTATTATTAGGATTACAGTGAGCTAAAACAAGCTTAAAAATTTCTCTTCAATTTTGTTTTTAGTCTTATTGTGGTGTAAAATTGTTACCAGGAGTTCTGATGCAATGACAGGTTGGCACTGACTTGGAAAAGCATTTTGGTTTGCTTAAGTAATGATTATTGTGTAATAAAGATGCGAAAAGTTTTGAAAAGAGACATTTTGGGTTTTGCAATGAACAACACAACTGTAAGAAGCTAGGAATGTTTCATACCCCAAAATTATTCTTTAGCCATCTTGTTGGGCTGTCATTATACATGTGGTAGCACATAAACTGTCTTAACAGGTTAATCTCTTACCTGAGTGTAATAGATTGGAAATTGAATTAAAATGGCAACTAATTCTAACAGTTGCCTGGCTGTTAATGGTTACTTTCATATCTCTGGCTTAGGATAATGTCTTTAAAGATAATAGAAAGTAATTTATTTTTCTGTTGTGATTCATCTAAAATTGTGCTTCTAATGGAATATTTTATAGCATGGTAGCTAAAGGAGACAAAGAGACCTTTGTGGAACAAACTGTACGGGCAAGTTGTGTTCTTTCTAATAAGTGCTGGGGCATTTGTAAAGTTTTTTTTACACTGGATTGCTGGTTGCTCCATTTGTGTGTGAGTTGCCAAGAAAACTCTACAAATCATTATTATTCTCTTCAGTATTCTTCAGCCAATAGATCCGGTGTTACACTGGGTTATTCGGCATCTCACATGAACTCTTGAATTTGCAATTGAACTGGCTAAAGCACTTGTACTCTCTCATTTTGTTGCTCAGGAACTTGCAACAGGGAAGTGGGTCTGTGACTGAACTGTTCAAATGGTGCTCATGTGCAGCTTTTGCTTTTAGTGGGGTCTTCTGATGAGCATCAGAGCTTTATCACGAAAGTCTTTTGGCTGTTGACATTTCAGTCATATGTCACTTCATTTCATACATGCATGAGTGGAAATGTAAGGCAGTATAAAAAATCTCTTTAGCAGAGCCTTTAGTCTGTACTGCAGTGATTGGGAGAAGAACTACCCTGTTATTGCACTGTAAATGATAAATGTGCTTTTGGTAAAGTTATGTATTTACCTTTGCTTCATGAGCTTCGGTAGCTGTTTACATGAAGAGAGATGTTTCCAAGATGGGATTCTGCTTGAGTGTAACGAACCATGTGTAAAAATCAATCTGTGGATTGGAATTTAATGTGTATTCTTTAATGTGAATGAATAGGAGGCAGAGTAGTTTAAATGGTGGAGTATAGATTGATTCTGAGTTGACATGTACACTAACCTCCTTTTTAAAATCCTAATTATTGTTGAATAACAACTTCCAAGGGTTAAATGTAAAACTGCTGTCTCAGGATAGATTTAAGGCGTTGCTGATCTTTATAAGAATTTTTGAAAATCATGTCAGAAAAAAGGTACATTTTGAAACACTGCTCAGTATTACTGAGTAAAAGACAGTGCTTGCTTGCATGTGAAGTAAATGTTAGATTCCATTCCAGCAGAAAGAGCTGGAGTCTCAGCTCACCTCCAAGTTTTTGCTAAGGTGGGAACTCCTTGTGCTCAGTGTTTTTACACGTCAAGACACAGAACACTCTAAGACATAGTGGATGTTTCATTTGTAGCTGAATCCAGTCCTCAGGTGTGTCTGGGCAGGCTGCTGAGAGCTTTAACTGGTGGTTGGAGTGCTGGAGTAATGGGAGAATGATTTACAATGTGACCTCAGGTGTAAGTGTGAATCTTCAAAATAGCTGTAAAATGCAGGTAACTTCCTCTTGCAAGTTCACATGACTGCATTTTAATTTGCTATTGGGTGATACAAGAAAGAAGTCAGTATTTTCTTTGCAGTTAAAATTTTGTGAGGATAATGCTTTTCATTGTAAAAAAAAAAAAATCTGTCTTTCAGACCTCTCAGTTCTAGATTTAGCTAGTAGTTTGGAGTTTTTTAGTAGCCTTATGGTGTATGTATCTTGGCTTTCTAACCTTTATTATTTTTATTATTGTTAAATATTTGAAATACAGCTAAGTTAAAAGTATTTGTTTTTTCAGATATAACACATATCAATGAACAGGCCTCTTGATTGGAGGGCTGTTAGAAAACCAGGAACTGTTCACTTTTATTACTCTGGCATCTCTTTAGACCAGATACAGTTTCAGGTGCTTCAGTGCTCTACTTTGGTTTCTGAAGTACTGCAGGTGAACAAACAGGGCAGTCATTGTGAAAGCATTACATTTCTACCTGGTTTAGCTGGGGTGTAGAATTTCCTGTTCATCTAGTACTGGATAATGCAGAGAGAAACCCCTAAACATGTAGGCAAGCTGTATGTCTGCTTGCTTAAATTCAGTTTTGCCAAAACTGGAGTGATTCAGAGATGTCTGCAGCCAGCACCTTCAGTATCAAAACAGAGCTATTTTTACCCTTCTTGCTCCCATAGCATTAGGATCAGCTAGCAAACAAAAATCTCTGTAAAGCCATAAACTGGCATTTTGGGGGGAATTGGAGAGAAGGACGCAGAAGAGCAGAGGATGGAATGTGTTACAGAGAGCAGTAACAGTGCCTGGGACAGACAGCTGGTTATTTGAGCTATGTGTTGCTGCTCAGTCTTTTGGTGTGGTACTAGGGAAAAGAAGTCATTATTTGCTCTCACTGGAGAGTCTGAGGATGTTAAGAATAAACCCATTTTCTGGCTGTCTCCATAAGAAACTCTCCAAAGGACAGCCATCCCTTCTCCTGGTTGCTGACACTCTATGCCAAACCTGAACTGCTGAGTTCAGAAGCCAGAACCAATATGGAAGGATTGTGAGCCTTACAGAGCATTTGAAGAGACTACTGCTAAAGGAAGTTTGTTTGGGTTTTTATGATGAATTTCCAGTGGAACTTACCTTCAGAATGTGCCATCTTGGAAAACAAAATGAAGAGTAACAGCGGTTCTGAGTTACCATCCAGTTCTTGACAAAGAACCAGGAACTACAGATCACAAATTACAGCATGAAGAGAATTGCTCTGAAGCAATTTCAAGGGCCTTATTTTCTAGATAGGTTTTTCCTGTAAATATGTGGACTTTGTTTAGAGGTGTGCAATGATTCTTTAGCAAGTTTACAGCACACACTGCAGTGACAAGGCAACTCTGAGTCTTGAGGTGACATCAGTATAAGAGCAGTAGAGACTTCTGGGAACCTGGGCTGCTTGTGACCTGGAGTCACCAGGTTTTTCTGTCACTGAGCTGCTTGCCAGGCCGTGTCATGGAACTTAGGACACTGCTGAGTGCTGGAGTCATCTGCCTATGACTGATGGAGCACTGCATCACTCCTTTCCTTGTCCCCCACCTGCTCTCTGAAATGCATCACAGCTCTACGGCAGCTTTGAGTAGTTTTGAGACTTCAGTCTGTTACTGAAGGGAGTTGGAATACTCTGCTGTGACTGATAGGAAATGGAAAGAGGAAAGCTACCTTGGACTTTTTTAAAGTTTAAAAGTTTAAAAATGAGCTTGTTTCATATCCTATAAAACCTGTCTGGATGCTTTTTACATATCCAGAGGTAAAGAGCATATATGGTCTGAGCTGATGTGAGAACTGCTTTTTGATGATTTTGTGGATTGCATGTGTCCTTTTTTGGAGAGTAGATGATTCCCTCTTCATCAGTGACTGTGCTGCAAGGCCTTTCTTAGGAGCACAGCCAGGAGTGGAAAACATCTGCCCAAAGATGATGCAAAACCCTTTCTTGTTGAAAGGAGCTAAAATAATTGACTGCTACTGGCCATTATATTATGTAATGTGTAGTTGAATGTGTCTGGTGTCCAGTAAACTGCATTTGCTGTATTAAGTTCATATTACTCCCCTTTCAGAGGGTTTTGTGCCTCAGAGTCACTTATCTCAATGCTCTTCGCTTCCATTTCAAGCCTGGGTTGACCAAGGTTTTGTATATGCACACACCTGTGAAGCATTATTCCTTCCTGCCTTTTTTGTCCCTCTCTCTGCAGTATTTTTAGGCATTGAGGTGTAAACACATATTTTTTTTTCTCTTAAAGCAGTGATTTTTGTTTCTCAGGACCTTGACCTTAAGTTTGCTTACAGAACCACCCCAGGCACACACTTCTGTCATTCTTTAATCTGTTTGTTGTAAAGAGCCCTATTGTGATAGTTACTAGGTGACAAGGCACACTTTCTTTTTTTTCCTTGTTGTCAGTAAAGTCTTCCAGACAGCCACACCTCAGTGAAAATTTCCTATAGTTATCATTTAATGTGTTTCTTTAACTGTCATCTCACATGTATTTTGAAATTGGCTGAAACAAAGTAATTTCCTCCTTGAGTATTTACAACATAAGTATTGAGAGTTTAGGTCAAATTCTATCCATTTTATGAAATTAAATGCTAGCATTAGTAGTGCATCTGCTTAGGAAAGGCCTTTGTAGTCAGGGATTTAAAAGAATCATGTTTGCATTCAATAGGAAGATTGAGAAGACAGCAGTTTGAAATGGCATAACATTGAGTTAAAACATAGCAGGACCTCAGCACGTGCCTGTGCTCACTGGCTGGAGCTGGGACAGGTGGTGTTCCTAATTAGAATTAGCAGTGCTGCCGTGGTGGGAAGGATTTTCAGCCAGTACAGTGGATGAACAGCCAAGGGATGAGGGTGCCAACAGCTTCCTCAAAAAGTCAGGAGTGTACATACTTTCAGCAGAGGAAAGAGGAGGACTGAGTGTTACAGAAACTGCTTTTCTCTGTGCCAGTGGATGGACTCTGAAGTGAGAATTGCTGTTACAGCATAAGCTTCTCTGGACTGCTGCTGAAGGTAGCTACACGAAATATATTTTTTCTTCCTTTTGTTGGCATGTTACAGGAATATGAGAGTATGTATTGAGATTTTTGATGTTCTCCCAGGATAATCAATACTTACATTGTGTCGATACTTCCTCAGAGAGCTTAAGTGACTCATTGTCGTATTTGTTCTTTTTTTTATCATTTGGTTAGCAGTTAATAGAACATGTTACTGCTGTGTAACAGAAAGTGAATTAAAAAATTGCTATTTCCTGAGTCTTTGCATTCTCTGACATACCTGGGAGACATTTGTATTCAAAAGCTGGTGTGCTTTTCACACATTCCATTGGCAGGCTCTCTGCTCCCTGCCTCTGATTCCAGTCAGTTGTGCTACCAGCAATTTAGCAAATAGGCACATCTTAGTTTAAGTAGTGTGATAAATGGTTGTAGCCCTTGCCAGTACCAGCCTTTAATGTTGTGTGTCCTGTGCAGCTATTTAACTGCTTATTTTAGATGTTACACTGGAACTTGGAGATCATATGTGCTGATGCAGATATAAACTTAATTTTGTTAAAAATGATAAAAAGTGTGTATGCTCTTTGCATCTTTGAAGAACACATCTGTGATGAGAAAGAACAGTGGCTGTTTAAAAAAAAAGGCAGTTTTGGTTTTGAAGGGTACAACTTGCCTGTGTTCTATGTATTAGGGAGATGTTTTGCAAATGTGGCTGAGCTGTGCTCCTGTTCCTCATTCCTGCTGCTCTCATCACCAGGATCTAAACTGATGTATTTCCACTTGCATGGCTTTGTGTCAGTGTGTTGGGGGAAAACGCAGCCAGCTGCCTCCTGTGCTGTGGGGCAGGAGTAGGAGCATGGGGAGGGTGTGTTTGAGTGTCAGACTGATTCTGAGCTGTGCAACAGCTGGTCAGACCAGTTCCATGAGTCCAGTCACAGCAAAGAGCCCTGTCCCAGCTGCAGGAAGTGTCCCAAGGCAGTGACAGCTTTTCACACGCTGCCCTGGATGGATGGCAGTCACTCATGGCATGTGGGCAAGCAGGCTTGGGCTGGGCCACTCTGAGTGCTGCTCTGAGGAGCTCCTGTGGCACAGGCAGCACAAGGGACTGACTCTTTGGGGTGGGACGAGCATCACACTTCTGCCCTTTTGTCAAGATGATTCCAGGCCTAAGGAAGGAGCAGAGCAGGTGGTGGAAGGTGGAAGCTTTGCAAAACGGTGCAAGAACCCAGCACTTGCTGTCACTCAGCACACTGTGTGCTTGTTTGATGTTTAAGCGTATCATTACATAAGCCAGTTCACTTGCTTCAGTCAAAATTTGCTTTTTTTGATTGTTTTTTATGCCTTCTGAAGTCATCAGAAGAAGAACTAAACTATTTTGTTTCCTTGAAGCAGTATACATAACCTTAATACATCCCTGATTTTGAAAAAATAATTTGTAAGAATGATACAAGATTTGTAGGGTAATACAAGATGGGTATTAAACCCGGAAAGGTGTGGAGCTCCTATCAGGTGATGTCCAAATATTATCTGGAGCTTGATGGATTTGTATATTTGCTGTGAAACAGTCAAATATTAGCATGTTTCATCTCAGTACTAGACTGGCAACGTTGATTCTTTTATCACAGAAAATGTTTTGCTTACAGACGATGAGCCTTTTTTTTAATGACGTTACTGCAGTTTTCTGTCTCTGGCATTATATAGGAAGTATCTGTTATATTCAGTTGCCTGAAGTAGGCAGAACAAACTTTGAATATTCAAGAGAAATTTGAATATCAGTATGAATTTGCATTGACAGCTGCTCCACATGAGTTTTTTGTCTGGACATTTCTGGTGTGAAAATAAACTGTGATCCTGTGATCAATTAATTTCTGTTTAAGAGTTAGTAATTAGAATGTAAAAGCTAATATTATTCACTGACAGTAGGGGGAAAAAAAATCTGTGTGTTGTGAACAGGTGCAGGTAGATTTGGGCAGATAAGGCTAAATACAGTGTATTGAAATCATAAAGACTGGAAACTTAATGTGGTAAATTGTATTCTAGGTACCACTGAAAATTAAAGTATGACTGCAGGAACACTGAATCATTATAATTTACTTTCCATGCTTTAAATGATTTGTATAATCATTACTCAAATTCTTCATGTGTTTGATATAAAACCTACACTTAATGATTAATAATAACTAAGTTATTATGGATATGGAATCAGTGGCTTTTTTTTTTTTCTCTAAGACCGAGTTGTGCAAATAATTGTATTTCTTCTTCCATGTAGATTAGTCTTTGTAATACTAATGCACAGTATTATTTACAGAAGGAAGTAACTCAATAAAAAGAAAATGTAGTGACCTTCCTAATGTACTCTCTTAGCAGGGCTGTATTTTTCCCTTGTTGCTTCCATATGGAGATAAATACCCTCCAGTTTGCTGACTGGACATTGTACGTGTAACAACCAACAGGGAAGTTCATGTGTCTGATTTTACCACTCCCTTTCTGGTGGGAAAGGTGAACTGCAGCAGCTGGGCAGTCACAAGCAGGTTTGAGGCAGTAGTACATCAAACAACTGCACGTTTTGGGAGGTTCTGTAATACTTCAGAAGGTGCTTTACAAAAGGCTTAACATGGGGTAAGAAAACCCCTCTGATCATTGCAGAGAAAGCATCACCAAGAACTTGGATTGGAGTAACTACTAGAGAAAAAACAGTTCCTCAACTTTATGCTAATGCAATATCTTTTACAGCTGAGTGTGTGGATTATAAACTACTTTTGACAAGAGGGAACAGATACTAGAAGGTGCATTTTTCTTGCATCTTAACTGCATCATTTGCAAATTATCTTATGATTTTTGATTGTTTAAAGTGCACTAGTCCAAAAGCATTGGTTTTTAACAGCTTTTTAATTAAGTAGGAACTAATGTGTTCTGCTGCTATCAAACTGAATACTTTCCTTGAAGTTATGTTCTTTTACTTTCACATTGAGACTGTCACTTGGGTTTGTTTGAAAATAGCAGTAGTACGTTGTGAACTTTCATTACTAGCAGAAGTTATCAAAGGGTAGATGGGTTCCAAAAGAGCATTTGTTCAGACTGCACAAACCAAGCGGTGGGATTTGCTGGTTCCAGTGTTGACCTA
Organism: Phainopepla nitens; assembly: GCA_013400175.1. Lineage (NCBI taxonomy): Eukaryota > Metazoa > Chordata > Aves > Passeriformes > Bombycillidae > Phainopepla > Phainopepla nitens. The sequence continues at coordinate 346,308 of VXBQ01017475.1, forward strand.
AACATAAATCTTTTGAAGCAAAGGGTAATCAGGGATTTTATTAATACCAGAGATCTGTTTGTAGAATGGGGAATCCTTGTCACATTTTACAGACTCTCTCATTCTCCATCTCTATGCTTGTTTGTACCTCTCCCTTACCACTTGTGTTCTGGTTCCTACAGATTTGTACTGGGTTAGAGGCTGTAGCATTGAGGATTTTTTTTTGCTTGGAAACCAAAAAAGGAAAAGTTGTTTGCTTGTTACTTTAAAAATGTGTGATTCTCTTTTGCTGATTTGTAACTCTTGTCCAGTTGTGATACGTTCCCCTCCACACTCTCGGCTGAATGCTCAGTTTTCCATGTGCTTCCCTCCTGTTGATTAAATGCCAATTGTTGTAGCCCAGCTGTAGGTTTCAGGTACTTGTGGGAGGCATTTTGTGGGATGGTATTTCCTACTAGAACGAGCTGTGCTGGAGCTGCTTTTTGTGCCTAACAGTGATAGCAATTGGTGACAGGCATAATGGCATTCATAAACCTCTCTGTTTTACCAATGTGAGCCTCAGTAGGAAGTGTTGGTTGACAAGGCAGCACTCTGGGAGAGTGGAGTGAAGCCAAACAGCACAAAGGAGTTTCCTTTCAGGCTGAGGCAATGGGAGGAGCATGGAGCAAGTACCTGAGTGGCTCAGATGGTGTGGCTGTGTAAGGGAGAGCTGACCAAGTCAGAAAGCAAGGATGGAAACAAGTTTGATATGGCAAGTAAGCACTTCCATTGAGATAGCTCTTGGAATAATAGAGTTGAATTTATAAATGAAAAGTTTGCCTTGTTTATAAATAGCCTTAATTTTCCAGTGTAGGAGAATAGGGTTGCATATGAAAGTTAGGACTGCTGTAATGAATTTCTCCTAATCGAAATAAGGGCTTCCTGTGCTTGCTAAAAATGCCAGTAGTCTTTTCAGATACAGGACCATCTGGGATTCCTGAAAAAGAAGATACAGTATTGTACCCAGGCTCTTCCATCATTATTCTGACTCTTTGGATCTCAATATGGTGTCCTTCTAGTGTTTCTAGAGAGCTTCTACTGAGCTTTTCAAGTCCTTGCTCTGCAAGCTACTGTTGGAGAGAGCAGATCTGCCACAGACCATCTGTGCTCTTCCACAGGGGATTTTGGTTGCTTGAAAACAGATGGGCAAAGGGAATCTCACCCCCATCCTCCCCCAGCCCCTTCCCTTAGTTTCCTGGCTACAGATGCATTTTGCTTTATGCATGCTCAGTGAGGACATGACAGTAAGGAAATTGGATATTCTGGCTGGACCAGGGAGTCACCCTATGTTGTAAAAATGAGTAAGTCAAGACATATTGTTGCTTTCAAATCGTATACGGAAGTGAAAGCTGTAAGATCCTGGTTGCTTAATTTTTTGGGGTTATTTATTGTTGAGAAGTGTTTTTTAGAAGTGATTACTTGGAATTTTTGTGGATTTAAATGATAGAATTATTCTAAAAAGTTTTGCTTTTTTATTGGCTTGGCATTTACTATCTCTGTTTCCTGTTTGCTGTCGCTGATTTTTCACCTTCTCTTAGAAAAACTTATAGTGGAACATTTACTTAAAAGTTAGGCTGAAAGATCAACAAACTCTGTGTAACATGTATCTAAATATTTTTGCACTTTGAATTTTACTTTCTAGTAGCCTTTATTCCCCCTATCTCAATCTCTTTTGATATTGTATGTAATATGTTGTAATATGAATTCTCCCTCTAGATTGCCAAAGGAAGATTATGGAGGAATATTTACCAGAAACGCAGAGCACACTGGAGCCAGTCAGTCTGTCAGATGATGCCTCTTTCAAGTCCCCAGATGATGAGAAGGCTGATACAACACCTGGAATGGAGGAGTGCCCAGGCCTCAGTTGCCCTGGAGGTGATGCAGGGCTCTTGGACAGGGAATTGAGTTCATTGCCCTCGGATCAGGATGCAGCAGCTGTTGGCATCAGCAGCAGTGGGGCCCCAGCAGAAGCACAGCAGCAGTGTGGAGGGGCAGACTCCTCTGCCAATTCCTACTGTGAAGGAAAGGCAGAAGGCTCCACAAAACCTGAACATCCACCTAGTGAAGAACTTGAACGACACGCTCCAAAAACTAACCAGACAGAGCAATCATTAATGGCAATATTACAGGATCTAAGGGAGGAAACTGACTTTGTGAAAAAATCGAGTGATAAAATCTATTCAGAAAGCCCCTATGACACAGACTGCACAAAGAAGCTTATTTCCACAATACATCAGACTTCCTCACAGGAGGATTTGCTAAAGGAAATAGAGTCTGAACTCTTATCCACAGATTTTTCAAAAGAACCAAAGCTCCCCAATGGTGTGCAGAAGAGTGAACATGCCTTGGCCGTGTTTGAAAAATGTGTACAAGATAAATACCTGCAGCAAGAACAAACTATTACCAAGTGAGTATTTGAGAATGGGCCTCACAGCTGGAGGTGTGCTGAACAATTTTGGCTGTGTGTTGTGTGCACCTGCATCCAGCATTTTGTTATGAAGCAAGTTGTCTCGAGGTATGAGGATAGTTAATGAGCTTTTAAAAACTGTTTTTTAAGTGAGGAATCATTTTTGCTTGTGGTGTGTACTTGTAAATAAAAGTGTGTGCTTAGATGTCTGAATTCTTGCAGGATTTGGCAGGAACTGAATAGCCAACTGTGTCATTGAGTAGCTTGCCAATGTCTAGAATTACTTAAATACTGTAGCAGTAATGGTAATTTAAAAATAGTCCAGGATTCATTCAGTCCATATGTGTATGTGGAGAAATGAGTCTTTGAAAGTACTAACTCTACAGTGGGCATTTTATTTAGGTTTAAAATTGCTTGTTTCTTTTTCAAGTAATTAATCAGATAAGAGTATTGTTTGAGTTGGAAGTGTCATATATAGAAAAATTACTCTTTGCACATTTTGTACTTCTGAAAGAGAACTTCTGAAATGCATGGCTTATAAGTGTTGCTATAATGAACTGGGCTTATTAGTTCTACCAGGCAGTATTCAACATGAATATTTCTGTGCATCAAAAGCCAGTTCATTGCTTGATTTTATGATTCCTTACTTGATGGATAATACTTTGGTGCCTCTTTAGAAATGGTTTTTTTTTTTTTTTTGTTAACAAGATGTAGCATCTAACTTGATACTTATTCCTTTTTGCAGAGCTAGAAATGAGTGTTCTACTTTTCGTATAAGGCTCTCCAATACCATGATATAGGAGGACATCAAAGGAAGGGAAACCAGATAGAGGGAGAGAGTCCCAGTAGGGAAAGTGTTGTCTTGCACTTCAGCAGTTAACCTCTGACAGAGACCATCCATGTGAGGAAAGTCAGTTGATGACAGGAAAGCTTGAGAATGCACAGTTAGACATTCAGAATTTACAGAGGAGTGGGAATCTGAAGTGGTGGGTGTGGAGAGAGAGAGGTAGTTCCAGGAACTCACAAGGTAAAGAATTTCACTTATTCATGGTAAACTCAGAGGCAGGGCAGTGTTTTCAGCCATGGACCAATTGCTTCCTTAGAGACAAGTGTTTTTATATCTGTATATGTTATATATACATAGAGAAGGCTTTATGTAAAAACATGTCTTTTTTTTTTGGCCACCTGCAACCATTTGACACTTGGAGATTCACCTCAAGAGCGTGAAACTGCTGTGGAACATTTTGTGTTTGGTCCAAAGGCTATTCTGGATTTTTTTTGTCCCATACTTTATTATCAGCAGAATTTCTTGTAACATCATTCTGGAAATAGCCCAGTTGTCTCCTGTGATCAGATCTAAATATATATGTGAGCAGCTGTGGCATGAAGTAAGAATTTGTAATCCTGGAATACTCATTAATAGATTAAAAAGCAGATCCCAAGAACTAAGCTCTCTGTAACTGATGGTTTTGGATTCCTTATAGTTTAGGAGACTAGCTTGTTCAGAGATTTTTTTTTTTTTTTAATGAAGGGGAGGGGATTAAGGGATATTTAAGTATCTTTTTCAGGTAAATGCATGCCTCCCACAAATTCATGCAATTAGTGGCTTAAAATACCCACCATGTAGTAGTATCTGCAAACATGTAAGTACATTTGAGACTGTTCATTCAGCAGTTCTGACAATGTAACTTCTGAGTTTTGTGCTAGAATGTCAAACTAGGTCTGAATTGGCTTCAAAAACCTGAACTGGAGCTATTGCTAAAAATTGAACTTTATAAGGAGCACGGGCATGGGTACTTGTTACCTACTTAGGACTTAAAATATCAAGATTCTGTTTCTTACCAGGTTGTGAACTTCCATGGCTTCTCTGAGAAATCCACGAAATTAATAGAATCTGTGTTTTCAGACAAATGACTGGTGAGACTATCTGACTGGAAGTTACTGTCTTACATTACTTAAAAATTACTAACATTTACAGTTTCATAATTTCATAGGGTTACCAAATCTCCCATGTCATTATGGACCACAACAACCCTAAAGTGCTGGAAACAAGCAGTTTCCTCACAAAGAGGTTGCTGCTTGCTGTTTTGGAGTTAAGTTCCACATGCACAACATTATTCTTTTTTTTTTTTTTTCTTGTAAGGCTTTGATAGATTTTTTTTTTTTTTTTAGGATTCCTGGCTTCCAAGAAAACTTGCAGATTGGAGAGCAAAAACCATGTATCTCAAGATTCAAAACAAGCAACCAAAAAAACTCAGTACTGATGTACCTTGTTTTTAATTTTTTTTTTCATTACAGATTGATTAAAGAAAATAAAAAGCATCAGGAACTGATTTTGGAAATTTGCTCAGAAAAAGACAACTTAAAAGATGAATTGAAAAAACGAACAGAAACAGAAAAGCAGCACCTCAGCATCATTAAACAGGTACAGATAACAGAGTGCTGGTTAGTATTTCTGTGTGTAATGTCACTGTGGAACAGGACATCATCTCTGGTAGCACAGAGAAGGTGGGGATGCCCATGCTTATTATCCTAAGCTTTTTAAGGGGATAAATCTCTTCTTTATTCCAAGAAATTGTCTAAAAGCCTTTAGTGAATTTGGATAAACCAACTTTCTGGATTCACATCCCTTAAGTGTTCTGTATCTAGAAGTCTCTACTGTGGTAGTAGCAGGTACTAAATACAGGTCTTTTCTCAGGAGCTTGTTAGAGCCACAGCAGGCCAAGGAGGACCATGGTGTGTCCTGGTGTAGGCTGGTTTTAGTGTGGGAGGAAAAGGTTTCACACCAGGTGTCACTGCTTGTCTGTTAGCAGCTATCTGCTGATGTCCCTGCAGCTGGCTGGCCAGCTTTATAAACTGATTACAGGTTATATCTTGGAAATCTGGCAAGAGGAACATTTAAAATACTAACTTCTGTTGGTCCAAGTGCTGGTGACTATCAGAATTGTCACATTTCTTTGTTGGTGTCTGAAATCTGTTCACAGGGCAGGATGTCAGGTTTGAAGTGTTCTAGAGGAATATATTTGTGTAATATATTCATATATTCATGGTTGATTTCAGAGACTGTTTGAAAGTCCATAATGTGATTGAAAATTGAATTGAAAAGTGTTATTTTTAGACTACAAATTGGAATTGCTTGCACATGAATAAACCAGTACGAGCAGCTCCCTCATTCTTTCTTGTCTGTAGTTCCATGACAGCTCTGTTGTGAGTCATGTATGATTTCATAATGCTCTATCATGCAGCAATTGCTTTATTCCATTCTGAAAAAAGTATTTGTGAGGGTGTTTGTAATACTACATGCGTGCAAGTGATTTCAGAAAATATTCTTTTGGACTGTAATAGTTTTACATGGCTGTTGATAGCACCTGGAGCTGTAAGAAACATTGCAGTGAAACACTTGCATTTTTCCATTTGTGATGGTTGTGTTTCATTGTTGGAATTTCTGTATTAGTGCTTTATGGTAACTTTATGTAAATGAGAGTTTGGCTGCACTCACAGCTCTAGACAAAAACTGTACCTGCCTGCTTGTACATGTGAAGCTTTTTCTCTGCCAAATGAATGCATTTGCAGAGCTGAACAGAGTGTGATCAAGTCATGGTGTGGTAACAGAAGCAGTTTAGATAGTTCTTGCTTCTTACACAGCAGCTTGGGATTGCACAGAATTTACAGTACCAATCCTGAGATCCTGCCCCTTCTCCCCCAAAGCAAACAAAACCCCCTAACCTGGGTGAGTTGGCTTTTCCCTGGGACAAGAGGAGAGTCATGAGGCACAATTTGAGCATTTGGGCAGTGTCACAGCCTTTGCAGCCACCACGCTGCTCCTGCTGGACTTGCATGACTTGGCAGGGAACACACTCTGGGAAGTGTTCCAGTTAACACTGGGGATTATTCTTCAGCTGGGTCAGGTCTCTGACTTGGTTCACTAGGTGGCTAAAAGAAGTGCCAGCACGATGACTAAGCTCATCTTTATTTGCTGAGTGATTTTTCAATGAATTAATTCCCAGTCTAATTCAGTATGGATGCATGGCTGCTTTGCTGGCATGGTGAAGGATATGGCACAAGGATAGGAACAAAAGGGTAGAAGGTGGAACAACCTCAGATAGCAGCCAGCCCTGCTCTGGCAGCTCAGCACTTGCTGTCAATGTTATTTTGTGTAGTAAATTATTGTGCCTTGTATTTTACTTGATTTGAAGCATCTTCACGCTCCCTCAAGGTGAGAATTGACATCTTTCATGCTTTTACTAGTCATGCAAAGCTAGATGTTGCTATGGGTGGTTGCAGCTTGACAAGTGTAAAATACAGGTAGTATCGGTTGAAGCATCTAATTTTGTGAAATATGCCTGCCTGTATAAAACATGATCAAAGAGTTATGTTCCCTATAATTATATCATGATGTTGTATTTTAGCTGGAAGCAAGAATAGAAGAGCTTAATAAAGAAGTGAAAGCTAGCAAAGACAGACTTATAACTCAAGATGCAGCAGCCAAAAATACTATTCAGCAGTTGCATAAAGAGATGGCCTTTCGAATGGAACAGGTAATATCTACATTATTGAACAACCTTGGTTCTTGTAGGAAACATATTGGATCAGTACATAAGACAAAATTTTCCAAGATTGGAACTCCTAGTGTGCAGTTATAGATGCATTTTTGATAACTGTCAGCAGTGAATTTCCAAATAGCTGTTGACACTTCAGAGTGCCTGATAGCTTTTTTTAAAAAAAATACCTGTTTTTATATGTATTGAATTCAACCCTCAAGGAAATTTTCTTTATCTGTAAGCTTAACTTGGTTCAAAAGGAGCTAAAAGCTGGCAGTAGCTTTTTTCAGACAGGCTGTCAGAAAATTAATATTTTTTCTCAATTCCAGCACAAAGCTCTTATTTTGTCTTTGTGTATTACTAAAATCTGGGATTTTTTTTTTCCTCTTTAATACCATATTATTCCAGATATTTTCTCTGTTGCATGCATTCTAAAGCTCTGTGTCTGATTTTACTTTTTTTTTTTT
>VXBQ01017475.1:353772-394848 GCA_013400175.1 Phainopepla nitens
CTAATTTGAAGCAGAACTTGTTGGTGCTGGGGTGGGGGGATCTGCAAAAGTAAGCCACTGAAAGGGAGAGCCGGCTCAAAAATAAGCCACTGTGGATGAAGGAAGACAGAGTACAAGTACTGAGTATTTGCAAAATTATTTTGTTCCTAAACTTTATACTTCTTTCCTTCTAAACAAGAAATTACTAATGGATTGATAACTTATTTGAGCTGTTGAGCTGTGAAGATGCAGCTGCTTAGATTTATATTTACTATTAGAAGCAGGAGCCGTTTCAGTGCTTAAGAGAGATTGAATTTTAGTGTTTCTCAAACTGGAGCTTTTGAGTCCTGCCTTGTTATTAGTGCAATACTAAAAATATCCAGTTAATTGTGAATGACAGGGTTTGATTTGTTGTGTTTTGATGTTTTTCAAGGCAAACAAGAGATGTGAGGAAGCTCGGCACGAGAAGGAGACCATGGTGATGAAATACGTCCGCGGGGAGAAGGAGTCGCTTGACCTCCGAAAGGAAAAGGAGGTCCTGGAGAGAAGACTGAGAGATGCAAACAAAGAAATAGAAAAGCTTACAAACAAAATCAAACAACTTTCTCAGGAAAAAGGAAGATTGCACCAGCTCTACGAAACTAAGGTACTCCCAAGTACTGTTGTGTGACTTGATTGAAGCACTGTCAGAACAGCCTTATCGCTTGTTTGCTGTTGTACTTGGTTAAAAGAAACCTATTCTTATTTAGTTTTTGCTGCTGTGAAAGTGCCTTTCTTCCAAGGGAAGGGAAAAAATGTTACTTCATTCTCATTGCAATCTTTTTGAAGTTCCTTTTAATATTTCCCTGAATATTAGTTTGTGAAACATTAAGGACATTTTTTTTTTTTTACAAAATTGAGAAGACAGCTTGTTGCAGATGTCTAGATTTTGAAGTAATTTCTAGCTTCAGATTTTTTTAAAAGGCTGCAATGGCATTAAATTATTGCAGTCTTTTTTGGTTGTTTTTCTATGTTTTCAATCTGTATTTCCTCTTTTGTACTACTAAAAATTGATAATAAAGCAATAGAATTTTTCATCCAAATTTTTGCCACTTGTTTTTAGGAAGCAGTAAGAGATTATTATTATTAAACGATCCAAGTCTTTTTGTATTGTTCTTCACAGCTGTGTTTTAGAATTCTATTTCATGTGGAAGATCCAAAAAATAATAAATGACTAGAAACCATGCTTCTGAAACAAAAATAACCTCTGTGGTGCTTTGTCTTTTCACAGATTATGTTACATTAACATGTACTAACAGTAATGCAACCTTGCCTTGCTATTCAAACCACATCACTAATAGATTTGTGGTTTTTCCCACTGGATTAAAGCATTATTTGGCATTCTGAAATACATGCATTAAGAAAAAAATCCAACTTGATAACTGGACAGGAGTATTGTTGTAGAAACACTGGATCATTTAATTCTCTAAAAAAACCTATGACATTTTCTCAGGATGGTGAAGCCACTCGACTCAACAGAGATATAGAAAAATTGAAAGAAGAAATCAATTCTCATGTTATCAAAGTAAAATGGGCTCAGAACAAATTGAAAACAGAATTGGATTCACACAAGGTGGGTGAAGTGATGCTGATATCATTACATGAAAATATAGTCAGAGTAATGTAGTTGTTATAGTAATTACGTTTTATGTGGTGTTTCTGTTTAATTTGAATACCTGCAGGAAAAGTCAGACCAGTGGTCTCAAATAGTGATACTGAAATGGAAATGTTGAAAGGATGTGAAGGGAAGATGTAGTGGGGGATTCTCTTTAATTTGGTCCTCAAATTTTAATCTGTTGTTAAGTTTGGTCTTTTTTGGGGGGGGTTATTTGTTTGAAATAATGTTTCCTTAGTTTTTAAGTTATGGGAGTTAATTCTGAAAATGTGCATGACACATAAACAAGAGATCTTTTATTGCCTGCAGTGTTGGGTCAAATGGAATTACATAAATTAACAGTTGAGTGGAAGCAAGGGGAAAAAGTGTTGGACTTTTTGTTTCATTAATTCTTTTCAGACTGAAAGGGAAGTTTTATTTTGAGAAATGTACTTCTCAGATGAAGTTAAGTAAATGGTTTTTGCTAGGTTTAACCCATTCTTTTAATTACTTTTTTTGTAGGAAACCAAAGAACGCCTCAAGGATGCAATGACAAAATTAACTGAAGCAAAAGAAGAAGGAGATCAGATCAGGAAAAACTGTCAAGAAATGATAAAATCCTATCAAGTAGGCACCTTTTCTTAAGAGGTCAAATTATTGTTTAGTGCTTGAGTTTTCTTTTTCATTTCTTTCTAGCTTAAGCTGTAGCAGGGAAGAATTATCCTGTGCAAGCTCCAAAGCTGAGATGAATAGTGACTGGTTTTTTACTTTACTGGAAAGTTGTTAAATAAAAAGGAAAATGTTTATCTTGATAGGCATGCAGCTTAGGGGTCTGTCTTGGCTTGGTCAGGATTATCAGAGATGTACTTACAGGAAAGACTCAGTGATGTGAAAAGCTGTCTGTACACTCATAGAATAGAAAGAGAAATACAGAACTCTAAAACTCTACTTATATTTCTTCAATCCCTTTAGGAATCAGAAGAAATCAAATCAAATGAATTGGATGCAAAATTCCGAGTAACTAAAGGAGAACTAGAGAAACAAATTCAGGAGAAGTCTGATCACCTAGAGGTAAATATGTGGTGTGGGGAGTCCACTTTGTGGTTAAGAATTCCACGAGATTATAATTTTGAGAATCTTATTTAAAGGTTCTTACAGTTGTGCCAGGTTCTTCAGGTTTTTTCTTTTTTTGTGGTCTAATAGTGAATCCCAGGTGTCTGCCCTCCAGCATTGCTTTTTTGGAGGATGTCTTCAGGTACTACGTTGGATTCACTTTTTAAAAACAAAGTTAGGGGGAAAATGTGATACAGTTCATTTATAAACATGAATGTTGCTGTAATTAAAAGCACAAATTCAGTTGAGTCAGGCCTTTCTCTGACGGGAATTTTGCCAAGATGTATGGCAAGGAGAGACAGGGACCAGCCTCTGTTCTCTGTAGAGATTTGCTAGCCCCAGAGTGAAATTCTCTGATGTTGTATCTGCTCACAGCTCATGTGTGCACATGCCATCCTCAGAGGTGACCAGGTGCCAGTTTGCTCAGAGCTTTCCTAGGACCTGTTGTGCCACAGATCTGCATACCTAAAACCAGAGTGTGCAGTTGCCCTTTTCTTCTCAGTTCTCCTGAGAATAAAGAAGCTTTGAGGTTTTGATTTCCTTTTTGAAGAAGTAAACCAGCCCTTTGGGGTACCTGTTCTGCCTCAAGCCCTCTCAGCTGTTGTGGTGGTCTGTATTGGCCTAGATTTTTCTTTTCTTTTTTTTTTTCTTTTTTTATGAAATGCCACTGTTTAGTTTTCTCAATGAGCTTTTACCCTCTAAAAAGGTGCATCATGCAAAAATAAAAGAACTGGAAGACTTGAAGAGAACATTTAAGGAAAGCATGGATGAGCTTCGAACACTGAGAACAAAGGTAGAGTGTTCTGAGTTGGATTGGAGTGGGGTTGAAAGCACAGTGCTGGGTTTTTGGAACAAGAATACATTCCAGTCCTAATTGTACTTTCATTTCTTCAGGAATAAACAGTGTGATTAGAGCTTGGCTGGCAGGAGACTAGAAAGGATACCTAATTGTTGATTCTGGATAGCCTTTTTATTTTGCTTTATGGCGTGCACCTCATTTGACTGAAAAGCTGAGAAACATTTTAAATTTGTAATCCTGCAAATATTTTAAATTTTCTAAATTTAGTATAAATAAAATCCTTGTAAACTTTTCCTGCCTGTGAATGAGTTTTGACCTCTGGTAAGGAGGTTATGCTGTCCATAACTTGTGGACAATCTGTAGAACAGCATGCCAGTCCCTCCCTCCAGAGCAGCTCAGTAGGAAAAAGGGAGGAAGACATAGTAAGGGGTTGCCTTGGTAACTGGGGAAGCATCATATCTCTGGACCCTGATCCATTAGGCTTGTAAGTTTGAGTCTTTGGACAAAACTAATATTAAGCACACTTGTTGAATTTCTTTCTGATTCTATTTGATCTGAAATACTTTGGGATATTGTTCTGAGTTACTTTGAACCACCAAAAAATTAACACATGAGCTTTGTACAACAGTCTAGACATGTGATGAGAATAATTTAGCTCTGAAGTTTGTGAAATTAAATAGTTTCTGGTGTTGTTTGGTTTTTTTTCCATTTAGGTAAAGTGTCTAGAGGATGAGCGCTTAAGAACAGAAGATGAGTTATCAAAGTATAAAGAAATAATAAATAGACAGAAAAGTGAAATTCAGAGTTTGCTGGACAGAGTCAAAACTGTAGATCAGCTGCAGGATCAACATCAGAGGTACAGCTGAGCACTTTGAATAATGATTTAAAAGATTATCTGAGATGTGGAAGGGTTTTGTTTATTGAAATTGTTGATGCTTTAAATGTATTGTAATTTGAACAATGCCTGTCCTGATTTAAATCAGTGTTGCTAATATTGAAGATAACCTTGGTGGCCCCTTACAAAACAAGGGGATTGAGATTGATAAGTCTATTTTAGTGTCTCTCATTATTAGAATAACAAGTACCTGATTTCCAGCATACTCTACAGGAAATTGTCTTCTACGTGTCTGCTCAGTGCTTGTTCTATTGAAAGATGGAGGGGAGCAATTAAACTGGAAAGATAAATTGCTTTAAAATTGTGATAGATGAATGGAAGTACTTAATGAAAAGAATTGTACTTAGTTGACAGATGCTGTATTCAGACAGTGTGGGACACTTGTCTTCCTAATGGACTGGAATTCCTTCTGCTGTGTTGAAGTTTGCTCATTTAAGAATGCAAGGGAAATAATCTCAGGGGAGGGCTGGGCTCATGCACGACTCAGGAGTGTCTGAGCATGGTCCTGTGTCTGTGTGGTACACGTGGGCTGGGATATACAAATGCTGGCCACTCTGCTGGTTCCAGTGGTGTTGCATAAATGGAGATAGATAAATGTCAGGCAGAACCACCCATGTGTCTGTCCCTTTCGTGCTGGTAAACAGTTCTTATTTATCATTGAAATATATTTCTATAGTTATAGGCCTGCCTCAGGGTTTAGCGAATCAACCACTTTCCATTTGCTGTGTGCTGGTGACCTGTAGTGGTGTCCTCAACCTTTCCAGGAAACCTGCTGTGTGCTAGAAACTGCTGGAGCCTGCACTTGGATCAGTAACTGTTATTTTTCACTTGGAATCTTGCCAAAATAATTAAAGTGACTGTGATCAAAGTGTGAAACTACAAATGTGTGTTTCCACTTATCTTTTCCTCTCGATAATTGAGACATGCTTAAATGTCTCTCATTCCTATTCTGTTTGGATTTTTTTTCAGTATCCTTCCCATACAACATTTATGATCCCTACATCAAATTTCATATTGTCTTTTATTTTAGTTTCAAGGCAGACATCCTAAAATGTATAAAGGCTGTATTATGAAGTGAATGTTCAGCTATCTTTGTTCACAGGAGGAATATGATTTTAGATTGAATGCTGGGAAAAACTTCATGGCTGATTTGGATACTGATCACCTCCAGTGTGTCCTGGTCTCCTTCATTTGCAAATTTTTAAGGATAAGCTGGACATCTCTTTTAGAATGGTCTAAACCTTTAATTTTGTCTGATCCAACCCTGACTGCTAGACAGAGATTTCTCCTGTCATAATGAAACAACATATGAAAATGTAAAATACATGCATACCCTTCTGGCACAGGTTTATAAATGGGAGCTACAGGCAAGACACTTTGCAGCACAAATTAGTGGGTCTCAGCTCTTCTTGGAGAAACAAATCAGTACAGGATTGTTGATTTAAAGTGAATTGATCCTCCTCACAATTACACTGTCTGTCAGGAAATTAAATGAGATCTGTGCTCTTGCTTTGTGTAATTTTAATTTTATTTTTAAATTTTAATATACACACTCCTTTGTGAGAAAGGTGAGTTTTTTTCCACTGATGTTAAAAAATAAAATTTTAGAAAAGGTGTATAAAATCTAATGATTGAAGAATTAATGAACTCATATTGCAGGAGCAAATAAGAGGTATGTTTTTAGTCTGTAACATTTTTAACAGCTATTAAATTTTGGAATTAATTTCAAACACTTTCTGTAGAATGTTGATGATAACTGAAGATGCAGCATTTTTCACTCAGATGGATTGGATGTGATAGATCAAAAGTTTCCTAATGAGAGTCTTTCAGTAGAAACAAAAACTTGTTTTGTAGAGGGGAAGAACTTGGTTTTGGGGGCAGGAGTAGTGGAGTAAGACAGGCCCTTTGATTCAGAGCTGCAGGGCTTGGATAAGGATGTGCCAGGAATCACCATACTGCTGTCCTAGAGAAACCCAAACTGGAGTATTTCTGTTCCTTAAAGAGATGGCCTCTTACAGATTGGCCACCTTTGTTGGGTTTGCAAACCTGCCTCTTACCTACCAGGTCTGGTTTTGAGGGTTTTGTTTGTACCCTGACCTGAAGGTCATATGGAGAAGTTTAATATGGAAAAATGGCCTTCCTTGAGGAGCTAATGCCTGAGTGTCCTCTGTGGGATGCAGAGATCTGTCATTTCAGCACTGCAGCGTGTCGTGAAACAAAGTGGCAACTCCCTTGACATTTAAAGTGATCCAGTGACTAACAGATACCCCAGGGTCATTAATTGTTCCCCTGCCTTATTTGGACTTGACCTGAATTCTTCTATTACAATAGAGCTTCATATCTTTAAGCTCAGGTTATCCCTAATGAGATACAATTGTTTTGACAGAGATGGACAAGAAATCAATGCTTTAAAGGAAGAAATAGATGGTTTCAATTCTCTGGTTGCTGATCTTCAGAAGGACATTGAAGGTAGTCGGAAAAGAGAATCTGAGCTATTGATATTCACTGAGAAATTAACCAGTAAGAATGCACAGCTTCAGTCTGAAAACAATTCCTTACAGAGCCAGTTGGATAAGCTTTCTTACAGTGAAAGAGAGCTGCAGAATCAGCTGGAGTGTGTTCAACAGGCCAAAGATGATCTGGTGAGTACAGTGGGCAGCTTGGTTTTGCTCTAGTAAGATGTCTGATGCAGATAAAGATGTAGCACGTGAATACCACCTTGTATCTTCACTTACCTGGCTGCACTTTCTCCTTGAGTTTGCCATTAGTAGCAGTGGGATATGAGCACCTCATGTTCCCAAGCTGAAGGAAATCCTGAGGCACACTGCACTGGAATGAGGAGGTGTCACTGTATTGCTCTTTCTGTTTTTTTTGGGAGCAGAGAGTTGTTCTCTCTGCAGTTGTAATTGATACAGACAAAATGTTCTGATTTGCCTGTGAAATTTATTACTGTAAACCGTTCCTCAAGTTCTATTTGTACTATGAGATAAATGTCATTTTTAGTAAACTGAGTGTCATGGGAGGTAATGTGACTTTGTACCGTATCATGTAGAAGTTTTGGAGGTTGCTGAGGAATCTTACTGTTCATGTGAAGTGCTAATGTTCAGCCTAAATAATAAATGTAAAGTGTGAATGATTCCCAGGTGAGAAGTGCAGTTAGGGATGTTGAGCGTGCACTGTGGTTAGGCTTGAATTTTTCTGTGTATGACTGAAAATAAAATCCCAATTTCAGGCCGTCAGGTTAGAGAAGGAGGAGGATCAGCGGAAGTCAGAGGTTGAGACCCTGCAGGCTCAGCTGGCCTCAGAGCAGGGAGAGGTGTCAGCCCTGAGGACCCAGGTGGATGAGCTGAAGGATGACCTGGCTACCCAGAAGCGCAAGCACGCAGCAAACCTGAAAGACCTCACCAAACAGCTTCAGCTAGGTGGAGATGATTTTCACTTATGAGTCTGCCCCATCTGTGACCCCTTCAGTGTCTGGTAGAGACTCAGGTCCTGTCTGTGTGTGCTCTCTGCTTGAGTGTCACCCTTCAAGCTCTTCCTGTCCCTGAAGACAACAAGAGTGAGCAAGTTAGACCTTGTGGAAACTGCAGCTGCAGGCCTTTGTGTTAATTTGCAGTCTAAAATGTAACTTTTGAAGTGGGCTTAGACATAAAATGAAATATTTATTTCAAAAGAGCTTAGTCTTTGTTATGATGTATCTGACTTCTGAAATGTCACAGTAGGTATATCTGGATCCTGGTCTGTGTAGGAGTATATTCAGAAGTTTCCTAGTTGCTGACTGTGTCAGGAATTGCTGGTGACAGTTTTTTTTTTAGTACATTAAACAGCACACTTCAGTTTTTAAAGCTGGATGTGGAGAGACTGATGACTAATTTTGTCTACAAATAGAAGTCATCAAATACCCAACAATGCATACGCTCTGAATGCAAATAGATTTGAAGATAATCAAATGTGTTTGGAGTGTGTTTGAAAGAAGAGTTCCTATTGGCACTGTGCAAGACCAGTTCCATGTCCCTTTTTGTGCATATAAGAACAGCTGTGTGCTTTCCCTCTTGATCCTCACTGAGTGGGTGGTGCTTCTGGCACAAGTACTGCTGTGGTGGTAGAGTTATGAGATGCTGGAACAGAGTTGCCAACATCAGAAGTGATTTACATGGCACACCTAATCAAAAGTAAAATCAAATTGAAGTCTTACTGGTCCCAGTTAATCCTGTATATGACATTAGCCCTTCAGCTGGCAACTACAGCAGTGTGCAGGGTTTGTGGTGGGTGTTACATCCAGGTGCTTCATGGATGGGGCCAGAGAGAGATAGGAAGGTGTTTGGGTTTTATTTTTAGTTGCTACCGTTTGTCTTTCCGTTGTCACGTCATGTTAAATTAGTGCAGGTCAGAGATGATTAGAGGTTCTGTATGTTGGGTAACACTGTAATTTTTAGTTCTTACTCTGCTATTGGTAATCATCATTTTGTTAATACTTTCAGCACGGAGGAAATTGGATCAGATGGAAAATGGTAATTATGACAAAGAAGTCAGCAGCATGGGGAGCCGTTCCAGTTCATCAGGTAATGGAGCACATAGCAGGGCTGCCAGACAGCCCTTCAGTCTTAACAAGGTTGCCACAGTGTGCTTGCTCTTTATGTGGTGTGTGCATACACAGTGTGTGGGCAGCCTCGCATTAAAACTGACAAAATAGCCTCTAAGCACCAAAATGCACTTGGCTGACTGCAGTTGTAGGTACTTATTATGAGATTAAAGTGTAATGTTTATGATGTTTATATATTTTGGTTCTTTTTAAATACCTGCCTTTTTTATTTTGTTGCTTTTATGTTTGGAGGAAGCTCAAGAGGACTCCAGTTTATAGAGGACCCTTTTACATGCTGCCAGAGGCAAAATAAAAATGAGCAGTGGCTTCCAACATTGTTTAATTGTCCTATTGACAGTTGCAACTGTGTAAATGAGAAATCAATTAGCATCATTAGAGACATCAGTGGGTTTATGTAATATTCATTACTTTCTATCCAGTTACAACTAAAGGAGTGATCTTTAGCACTGAAAACAGTGTTTCCTTCCTTGATATCTTTGGGTTTTAAGTTGGGTTAGTTCTGTCCAGATGTCCTGTAATCTCACTGTGTGAGAGTGACAAATGCTTAGTAAGAACAGCAGAAAGTAAAGAAAATACTGCAAGCTCGAAGTGATAAGTGCTGCAGCGTGTTTATATGTAAGCTTTTGTGAGCCTGTACGGTTTTCATAGTATTGTAATTTTAGTTTACTCCAAAATACATTTAAAATCAGCTCAGTCTTGTGCAAAGCAAACGAACATGAAGGTGTTTTAAGTGGGAATAAGCATTCCTGAAGGGAGCATTCCTGAGTCCACAGGAGGGGACTGCACTGCTGTCCCAAGAGTGTCACATTTAAACACTGTAAGGATCCTTCAGAGAAAACTCCATTAACATAAAGGGAAACTGGCATCCTGGGGAAATTATCCTCAGCTCCTGACAGGTAGTGAGTGCATGCACTGCTCTGCTGGGGGCACTCCACCTGATGCAGGATCCAAAGGAGTTTTTACAAAAGCTGATGTGTTGGCAGGGTCCCTGAATGCGCGGAGCAGCAACGAGGATCGGTCCCCTGAGAACACTGGCTCTGCAGTGGCTGTGGACAGCTTCCCAGAGGTAGACAAGGCTGTCTTGGTTGAAAGAATACTGAGGCTGCAGAAGGCACATGCTCGAAAAAATGAGAAGATGGAGTTTATGGAGGATCACATTAAACAGCTGGTGGAGGAAATCAGGAAGAAAACAAAGTATGTTTCTGTTCATTCAGGTTTTCAGTGTTGAGCTGATGCACTAGACAAGTATTCTGGATTTTATGTAAGAAAAGTGATTGTCTAAATGAAAGTGTTTAAAACAGTAAAAATACTGCAGTGACAGTAGATTTCAAAGATGGAACTAGTTTTGGGTTTGTTTTCCTTATCTTTTCCCAGCAGTAACAGTAATTGCCAAGTTTTTGGCAATTAGTACTGTTACTAATTTTTTTCAGGAGGAATAAACTGGCACAAGTGGGTTTTTGGTAGCAAAATGGTCAGCAGGTGGCTGATTTGAGGTGGACTGCTGCCACTGACTAACAGAAGAGTCCATTCTCCTCACGTGCTTAAAAGGGTGCTGATTGTGTTTGTTTTGGAAGGAGAATCTGCATTATTCCAGATGGTACTCTGGTGTACACATCAAACAAATGATGTATCTGAGCCAAAGGTGGTCAGTGGTTAATGTGTGAGACAAGATTCCACTTAAATGGAAATCTCATCTTACAGGATAATGTCTGGAACGTCTGCTAGGAGGGTAGGAAGTGCTGGCATGAAGCTGCTTCTGGAAGGTGCCTGTTAGAACAGCCCTTGCTTAATGAGTCTGTGCATTTATGCCCAGCTGATTCATTTCACAGAACATGATCACAGCTTGGGAAGACTCTTGAGAAGTGACTTTAATTTTTTTCTCAAGTGTAGAAATCTTAAGATCCCATGTCTGGAGTCCTTCAGCAAAGAAAAGTAGACTTTTAAAATTACCTTTCTTGTCCCAGTAGCTTTTCAGAATACTTTTAAATAAGTAAACCCTGCATATTGTAGTGTCTTGGCTTACCAGCATTTCCTATATCAGTATTGGTATCCCAGGTTTCCCTCTGACATAGAATTGCAGGAGTAAATTTTTACTGCTTATTTGATAATACAGTACTGCTTGAAAATAAAATTACTCATGTCAGGAATCAGAAGTTACTTCAGCCTCTGACTCTTCTCTGCCTTGTAATGCTATGATGTTTTTTTTTTATTATTTTTTTATGCTCCAGAATTATTCAGAGTTACATTTTGCGGGAGGAAGCTGGAACTCTGTCATCAGAGGCCTCTGACTTCAACAAAGTACACTTGAGCAGGCGTGGTGGGATTATGGCATCTCTGTATACATCTCACCCTGCAGACAGCGGGCTCACATTGGAACTCTCCTTAGAGATAAACAGGAAGCTTCAGGCTGTGTTGGAAGACACATTACTGAAGAACATTACATTGAAAGTGAGTAGTTGGGCCAGTTCTTCTGCACATTCTTGTGGTTCTCAGATGCCCCCTTCACTGCATGCTGTTAAAGGCTTTTCAGAAGTCAGCTCATTGTGGTTTGATGCTATGATAGCATTGGGGTTAACCAGGGAGTTATGTGACATGATGCCATGCACCTCCAGTTTAGGACCCTCAGAGTATGCTGCACTAATGGGCTGCTGCTTGAAATAAGTTCTGGAGTGCCTGTGGCCTCAGCAGGGCAGGGTCTCTCTGTGCTCTCCCCTGGCCCTGTGGAGCCAGGAGTGCAGGCTCTGCCTGCCTGGCCTCCTTCAGCTCCTGGGGCAGCACATCTGCTGCCAGGGAGAGGTGGCAGGCTGGAAAGTGGTGTGCAGACTGCCAGCTGGGCTGCAGGGTTCTGCACGTGCTGGAGATCTCTTCCTGTAGTCATCATTCCCCTTGAATGCTAAGGCAGCTAGCATTCTACCTTCTAGTCATCCTGTAGAAAACTGGTAACTGCAAAAAGGACTTGCTGAGAGCTTTTTGATTGAAATGAGTTTGGTTTTTTCTGACTCTAATCATTTGCATTTGTTCTGGATATTTGAAAGTATCAACCTGCTGACATAAACAGTAATTTTGACTTATTAGTGCATTTTGTGCTGAGGACTCATTTCCCTGTATAACTTACCTTATCATTTTCCCTTCCACAAAGGAAAATCTGCAGACTCTAGGAACAGAAATAGAACGGCTTATTAAACACAAGCATGAACTGGAACAGAGAATAAAGCAGACATAACTAAAACTTCTGGGGACTAACCAACGTGAAGATGCAGAAAAGGCAGATGCTACAGAGCACTGTGTTTTACATTCTGTCTGCCAGCACAAGCATCTGGGATTTTGCAAAAGAAACGTTTGGCCCCACAGGCTCACTCGTGGACAGATGAACAGGGTTTGGCATCCGTGTGGTTCTGGCTACCCAGGACCAGCCTGAGGCACTGCTGAAATTCACTGCACACTACATTTATCTGAAACTCCTATTTGAAATACAGATGCTTTGCAGTGCAGACTGTTTGGAGTGATTTGCCATGAGATTTCAATTTCTGCACTGTGTAATTAATCAGTCTCTTAATGATGGAGCTTGAAAAAAAAAAATAAAGCCAATTATGTCTTAGTTGCTATTGAACATATCCAGTGTTACTGAGCTTTAAGGGCTTTCAGACATTTATTTCCTTTCTTGCATATTATTTCTGATCTTTGGGTCGATTAAGCATTTTTGACATATGCATGGAATAATGCTTTGTTACAAAATGTTGGGTTTTAACTGGTGGCCATGATACTGCATATTTTCTGCTTTAGATTAACATTCAACTGGTCAATTTCTTTATTCCAGAGGAGTGAAACAACAGTAAAACTAAGGAATTGGAAAGTGTTCTGATTGAGTTCTTGAGTTCATATAGTTGAAACCTATGTCACTTCAGCAGATCTTGTAAACCCTTGATCTTTAGACATGTGGATCAAAAGAAGTCTGATATCAGATAATTGGTTAATAAAGTTCTCTGGGCTTCTGCATAGCTAACAGCATTTTGGGAGTTTAAGCTGCCCATTGTAAATCTATGTAAGTGCATGTGGCCATGGTGATTGCATCTGCTTTCAAAGACAAATGGAAGCTAATGAAATTTTCTCATTAGCTGTGGCTAGACCAATTAGTGACAATAATGGTAAGAAATAAGAAATTGGTCTAAATGGGATTTTTATCTATTGTTGGACTGTGAAAGTGGTACAGAAATCTGTGTAACTCCTTGATTTTGCTGTTGTGAAGAATTAGTCGGTCAAAATAACTGAAAACTTTTTCTTAGTCCTTCAGTGGCTGAGAGAGTGATGGAGGAAGAGTGTCAAGGTGACAAGATTTGGGTTAGTCACAACATCATGTTCACATCTTAATTCTAGGATAAGTAATATACAGGACCTGAAATTTCTATTCCAGCAGTAAATGCATAGTTTCTGTATTTATCACCTTGTGACCGAAATCAATTGATCAGATCACCGTGTGAATACGTACTTCAGGTTTTTATTAAATACTTGAACTTCCTATTACCATGAAAAAAGAGTCAATGTACATTTACAATAGCAATGCTTTAGCTACTTTAATCAAAAAGGGGGTGCAAGGAGAATCTGTCTTACTGCAGGCAGTGTTTGCATCATACACAAGATGAGGGACCTGAGTTTGGCAGCACAGAGGAGGATCAGACATCTGGGTGACTTAGGGGTGTGAAGTCCATTTTCAGATGCCACTTAGTTACCTCAGCTTTGTAATAAAACAAATTGAGCAAAAGAGCTTAACTTGGTTTGGGTAGTTTGGTTCAAGACATGGTGGAACTTCCATGTTAGTTTAAAGATGGGCATCTCTGAAAGTCCCTGTGGGATCAAGACCTGGTTTGTGGTCCAGAGAGCAAGAGTGGGGATGGCAGGTCCCTTCAGTGTCAAAGGATTAAATATTCCTTTGGAAAGGGAGAATGGGAGCAAATTGTTTAAAACCTGAGCAAACATTATATAGAAACTGCAAGCCTTTAGTTGGGGTGGGTCTTTATACATCTATTTTTCTAATTCCTGAGAGCAGTGGTTATCTGAAATGTTAGGAAATTTGGGCCAGTCCAGTCATGGGACTACTTCTGCTCTGCTTTGCTGTTGTTTAAGTGATGTGAAGAGGAAAATACCTGGCTCTGCTGAAGCAGATTTGTCACAGCTTCCAGGAAGCGAACAGACAGTTGTTCGTGACTGAGCTTGGATCTTCTGCTGAGAGAAAGTAGAACAATTTGCATGCTAAAACATAGCTTAGCTCTTGTATGTTTGTGTTTTCATGCTTTAATGTACCAGATCTCTGGATGTTTTCAGGCATTCAGCTGAATGACTCCAGTATTTTAGATACTATGTTAATACTGTAATCTTTTAATGTATGTTCTCCAGGTGTACAGTGTGAATGAAGGAGGGATGTGGTGCAGATGGAATCAGTGCAATGGTTTTGTGGAAATTCTTATTTCTTTTTTGGCATGGTTGTTTCTCCTTTTAAGTTGAGAAACCTAGTTAGCTGTCCTCCTGCCCTGCTGGAAATGCTGCTTGCTCTTTGTAGCACTAATACCTTCTCAGACTTTTTTTTTCCCCTCCCCTTTGGTTATGGAGACACAAAAAGCAGCCAAAATACCACGTTGTTTATTGTGCACAGTGTTTTCATGGACCAAAGCTGTCATCCACAGGTGTTATTTTAAATGTATCTGTTATAGATGGAAAAGTCATTCTGGCTTGCACATTGGCAAGTGACTCTCGAGTCAGCCCGGGGTGTGGTGAGTACCTGATGGCATCAACCAGCAACTTGGCATAAGGATGTTCCTCCTTTTTGAGAGGCAGTGATGTATCAGCCATCAAATGTTGCTGGTCCTGTTTCCATGGGGTAGCTTGTCAGGAGTGGGGGGCTGTTGGTGCAGTACCAAGAGCACTTTCTGTGGAAAGGTGTTTCTGTGGGGTGGCTCACACAGGTGAGCACCAGCTGGTGCAGGATGGGTGCCAGGCTTGTGTAGTGATTTCATCCCACTTATCCTTGTTTTGGAAATTGTATCATGAACCTCAAACTGAAAAATCTCCTCAGATAAACTGAATTTTAGAGTCAGACTGGTAAATTAATAAACTAATCATGAAGGCAGCGTGGAGCTACATGCCTGTCACTGAAATTCAGTGTTCATTAGATGTGTAATTGCCACAGGCTGCTTTTGAAAATTCCAAGCTTGTGGCTGGTTGTGTCTTACAAGCTTAAACATCTGTTTCTTAAATACTCAGGGTGCTCTTTTAATACAAACATCGCACAAACAGGTGTTGTTAGAGGCCCTACAAAAAAGCTGCCTATGCTTTTCCACCCTCTGTAAAGCCCAGCACTGTCATTGTCAGAAGCCAGACCCTCTGACCTAAAGAATACTATTTTATGCTATAGAAATCACTGGCTTGCTGCCATACAGACTTGTGCAATATTTTTAATTATAGTGTCCGGAAAACTGGAGATTGATTTCTTCCTTGAACATTTTCTCATTATCTTCACTTGTTGCTGGCAACACCTGTACTATCTCTTAAAATATTTTTAATTGCAATGTCTTGGTTCATAACTTAAAAAAATTAAAAACTGTGTGTCTGGCTTCCAGTGCATCAAGTGTAAAGCTGAGCGTCCACATGCTCATGGACCCGAGTCTAGGGAGGGGTTCAGAGGGCAAGGCCTGTCCCAGGGGGCCTTCACCCTTCCTGTGCCAGTGACGGTGACGGTGAACACCAGCCGCAAGTGGCACAAGGAACCAGGTGTACCCTGTCTCACCTGCCCAGGGACAGGTGCCTGTGTTGCAGAGGGAGCTGGGTGGTGTTTGGAGCTTTTCCAAGTTGAATGGGTGTTTCCTTCCCATTTTCGTGTTCTAACTGAAGCTGTTGATTCTTCCAATCTATGTGTGTAAGTCCCATACACAGAATGTTGATTTAATTTTGTAGATACCTCTTTCTGTATAAAGTTTTCGAAGGTATTGCTATACCTTATGTATATACTGTACTTTGAAATAATAAACATACAAACGTATGAAAGCCTGGTTTGGGTCTGATTTGTCCCACTGTTTGCTGCTGCCTGGCTCCAGTTGTGCTGACAGCTCCCACAGTAGGGCGGCAGCAGGCTCTGTGCTGGGTGCTCATCCCTGGGGAGTGGGAGCTGTAAACAAACGCTCTGGGCTGGAAGCAGCCGGACTGCCTGCAGGCTGTCCTTGCCACCGCCAAGCCCTTCTTGTTCCCCTCGAGGGGGTGTGCGTGTAGGCAGGGGAGCCGGCCGTGCTGCAGGGTCCTGCCCCTGCCGTGCTCGCTGCCAGCCCCTCTTGCAGCCGGTGAACAGGAGGTGGCAGTGCCTCTTCTCCGGCGCTGCCGGCGGCAGGAACAGCGCAGCCAGGGAGAGCTCCTCTCCCCCTGTATCCAGCCCTGGACAGGCGATGGCTGGGCTGCAGTGAGAGACTGCAGCCCCTCTAAGTGCCCTCGGTGCTTTTCCCGTCCTTCTGGGAATCCCACAATCCCAGCAGCAAGGGCTGTTTCCTTGGCTGCAGCTCCACATTTGCTCCTGGTTTATTTATTCTCTTGTAGAGATCTATCAGAGTTTGTTTTTTAGCCGTGATAGTATTTTTCAGTAAAAATAGTGAGTGGTTGTGTCTGGTTACTGGCAGTGCTTATATTAAAAACCTGGGAATGGGACTGATATGGGTTGCCCTGCCCTTGCAGGGACCCAGAAAAAGGGAAGAAGAATACCGTGAAGGTGATAATTTATAGAGTTTATTCTAGTATCTCCCAGGGTACCTTAAATGAGAGGAAGAGGGTGTCCTATCTTTTGCTGAAATTTAATGGCAAACAACCTCAAGCTTCCCAGGACCAGGCCAAGGGCTCCCAGTGATTTTTCTGGTAGCAGTTACCTGCATGACCCTATGCTGAAATTGTTTCACAGTTTTTCTTCCAGGTTTTTCTACTGACAGCAGGTACAGTTGTTGGTGACAGATGCAACCAAAAATCAAGGTTTGTTTGTGCTTCCTGAGTATTTAACACTGCTACTTGGAAACAACAGGCTGAAGCTAAGCTTCCTCAAATACTAATTTTGGCTTTGGCACTATTTGCAAGCGGCCATTTGGCAAACAACTTCCCAGCCCTGTTTTTGGGTCTGTGTCTGAGCCTGACCCAGCTGAGCTCTGTGTGCAAGGGAGGGGTTCTCATGGCACATGTGAAGTGCTCGGTGCTGAATTAAGCCAGGCTGATACTGCAGCTACTGTGTGATAAATATCTAACCAAATGCTAGCACTTCTCTTCTCGGGCTGATTGTGAATGAGGAAATCATCACTGCTATTTTTCTCTCTATCTCTCTGCTTTATTTTAAGGAGATTTTTAATAGCGAGCTCTGCTGGAGGTTTTGTTGTTGCGGTTGTTTTTAGGCTATTTTGCATCAAACCACAGTGGGTCTGTGCCAGATTTTGTGAGATTTTTGCATGCATAAATGTAACTGTTGCAGTAGCAGAGTGCTGCTGAACAAGTTGTTCTCATCTAACCTGTATAAATATGCTGTGAGATGTGTTTGTTACTGTTCTGCTCCAGTGGATGCTCTATAGTCAGGAAATCCTCTGGCCTTTGGGTTTCACTGGGCTCTTGACCATGTGCAGCTGCCCACTGATTTCGGCAGGGCTGCTCAAATGCCTCAGGTGAAGCACCTTGCTCACTAACAGGCTGAGTCCTATGAGTCTAAGAGCTTCTTAAGAAGTTTCTATTTTAAAATAATCCCGTGTGTGTGGAATAAGCAAAAGCAGCAAATGAAAGCACCAAGTCTGTGAGCTCTGACCAAAGTGCACTGGTGTTTGACACAAGGTGGGTGAGTGCAGGTTAGCAGGCACTGCTGCTCGCTCTGGGGTGGTTGGTGTGTCCTTAAACACTGCCCTGGGCCGTCCAACCTGCAGTTCTTTGGGAACTGCTGCTGCCTTTGGAGATGGATTGAAGCAGGGTGCAAATGCAAGGCAGTTTATTCAAGCTGCGATCTGCAGACAGAAGGGTTTGTGAGGCTGCAATGTGAAAGGAAGTGGTTAAAAATACTCTGAAAATGATAGATCTTAAATTATTTTAACTCTAGTCAGTGCCTGGCACAGGGGAGAGGAAGAAGGTGAGAATTACTTATATCTACACCGTGGGTAAAAGCAGCATATGCCTGAAAAAACAGAGCTTGGGGTGGTCAGCCTGGACCTCTGTTGTGGTCCTGCAAATTCTCTGAAAACTTTTAAAGTCAAAGAGGTTGAAAAAAACCAAACTTGGGCTCAAAACTCTGATCTCTTCATGCTGTAAGTGGCTTGTACTAATCAAGTGCCCTGGCTTCACCTTAGTAATTAGATTATCAGAGCAATATTGATTAGAGGGACTCTTGAAAATATTTAAGGGCTTCACCCCTCTGGAGAAGGGATCTTCATCCATGAGGTAAAATGGGAAATCAGAATGAGCTGCTGTCAGCTTCTCATGGGCTTAACATGTGGAGTGACACAGGCTGCTGACAACCAGACTTGTGATGCCCTTCCCCTGGTCCCTTCCCCTGGTCCCTTCCCCTTGCCATGTGCCTGCTTTGACCCAGGGCTCGCTCAGACCTGTGGGGGTGGCTGGCACAGGGAACAAGACTGTCCCACAGTGAGGTCTTTGCCTGCTCCCAAAGCTGTCCAAGCAGCTCCTGGTGCACTGCAGGTAATGGCTCAGCTTTTGAGGCAAACAAGGATGTTTGTTTCCCCTGGCAATGCTGCTCTGTGGCCTGCAGGTTGTCCGAGGTGGTTGCACAGCACCCACATCTTCTGTGCTGTGCAGCTAGAGTGCCTTGAGCGAGGCAGGACAGCTGGCAGTGAAACCTATCCACAGCTCCAGGTAAAACCTCCTCCAGAATCCACAGCCCCTTGTTTTGCTTGGCTTTAATCAGACATTGCTGGGATCTAGAAAGATCCAGCTAGTGCCAAGTAGGTGTTTTCCATCAGCAAGGATTGGAAAGGAAAGCCTCTGCTTCACAAACCGACTTGCTGAAGAGAGCAGCCATCAATCCAGGTACCTGTGACCTTGGACACTGGGCTTGGGAGCCCTCGTGGTCTTTCTTGGGCTGTCCAACCCCAGTACCAAATGCATCAAGAAGGTCTCCAGCCAGCAGGGAATAACTGCCATACAGTCACCTCTAACCCAGGACCTGACCAAACACAGGTTGGATCGAGTCCCCTTTGCTCCTCAGGCAGGTGAAGCCCTTGGAAAAGAGAGGTGGCAGATTTGGCAGTAGCTCTGTAGCACGAGGCTTGCAGATCGCCTTTTTTTTTGTTTACCTGAATTACGTCAAACAATTTCCCTCTCTCAGAATTTCCTTGCAGTCTTCCAAGGCTGCTTGTTGATGCTGAAAAATCAGTCAAAACTGTTTCAAAGTGATTTGACCTTGCTTGGGTTGGTGACAGAGCCCAGACCTCGTGGGTAGTGGTCAGCTTGTAATGCCAGAGCCATTGTGACGTGTCTCTCATTAAATACAACGTTCAGGCAACTGCAAGCAATGCCAGGGCACAATGGCAGGTGAGCTCCCTCCCATGGCGCTGAAGAGAGCGTGATTTAGCTTCCCTTGGCTTTGGTGGCAGCTGAAACAATAGAAATGTCCCCAATGGCCAGGACTTGCAATCCAAGGGATTCTCTAGAGAGCAATAAATGCAGGTACTTACGTTTCATTGTGTATCAGAGCAAACACTGGAAAAACACCAACCAACCAAAGCAGTGAGTTTACCACTGACTGCTGGGGGGAGGACTCTGCCAAGAAAGCAGCCTTGGATCAGAGAGCAAGGAAGTGAAGTCCTTCCAGAGGGTGATTCAGAGCAGGCTCACGGGCTCCTGTGCTGATGCCCCATCACCACTGTGCTGGATGAGGTACAGAGGAGTAGCTCCTGACTGGCCACCATCCTTTGTGTGGATGCCTTGGGACCAGTGAGGAGCCTTCCTCAAACACAGCTGCCAGGGAGGTCAGCTGAGGTTCTGATTCCTCATATCATAGAATAACAGGATCATTTGATTGGAAAGGGCCTTAAAAGCCATCATTTCCAAGCCCACTGCCATGGTGACACCTTCCACTCAACCAGGCTGCTCCAAGCCCTGTCCAGCCTGGCCTTGAACACTTCCATGGATGGGGCATCCACAAGTTCTCTGTTCAACCTATGCCAGTGCATCACCAACCTCACAGTAAAGAATTTCTTTCTAATATCTAACAAGACCTGCCCTCTTTCAGTTTGAAGCCATTCCCCCTTGTCCTATCCCTACAAACATTTATAAAAAGTCCCTCTCTGTCTCTCTTGTAGCACCTTTAGGTACTGGAAAGTGCTCCAAGTTCTCCCTGGAGTCTTCTCTTATCCGTGCTGAACAATCCCAACTTTTTCCACCTGTTTTCATAGCAGGGGTGCTCCAGCCCTCCAAGCACCTTTGTTGTCCTCCTTTGAATTCTCTCCAACAGGGCCTTATCCTTCTTCTGCTGGTCCTCCAGAGGTGAATGCAATATTCCAGGTGAGGTCTCACCAGAGTGGAGCAGAGGGGGAGAACCTGGCCTGCTGGCCATGCTCCTTTAAGTGCAGCCCAGGACATGATTGGCTTTCTGGGCTGCCAACACACACTGCCAGCTCATGCTGAGCTTCTCATCCATCAGCACCCCGCAAGTCCTCTTTAGGGATGCTGCTTGTACCCAAAAAAGGCCTAAAATCACCTACAGGGGAGAGGGAGGAATCTGGCTAGCTGGTTAAAGACTGAGGGATGGGGAGAAAGAGAATTTTTTTTTTTTTAGAAAGGCCGTGCTGGCATAAGAGAAAACCCTAGTTGCTCTTGGAGTGTCATTGCTTTCCTTTCCTCCGCAGAATGAGCTCAGGGTGCTGCGTGCCCAGATCTGGAGTGCAGCTGACAGCATGATCTTAACTTTCTTTGTTCAACCCTGGGGTATCCAAACATGCACTTCTCAGTGGATATATGTGAAAGAGAAACAAGAAAGTCTCTCTTTGGACATGTGGCACAGAAATGGCTTGCACAATTGTATTTACTTTGGAGGCTCCTTCTGGGAAGCGTCTGTCTGTTCTGGTCTGTGTGTCGGCCCACAGCCCCATCAATTTTCCCTTTACCTCTTTCCTCTCCAGGCTTCTGGGAGTTCACTGCCTGTGTGGGAGCCAGGGACCCCAGCCCCAGCCAGACCTCACTCAGCTTTGTGAGTCCTGACATCATGTTTCCTCCAAGGAGCAGGACACAGCAGTGCTGGGACCATCCCTGGGCACAGAGCACAGAAATAGAAGTGCATGGGCAGGAGGAGAGGAAAGGAAGATTCAGATTCTAACTTTTGATGGCTTTAGAGAAGAAAGAGGTTGTTTTGGGGGGAGCTGATTGCTTCGTTTTTCTTTTACAAACAGCACGGGCAATATAATTAGTAACGTATAAGAAAACACAGCTCCCAACTGGCAAAACTTACATGTATGATTCGACTGCCAGCTCATATAAGGAAGGGTGAATTGTGTTGTAACTGGGAATAAAAACATGGGGATTTGCATTAATCCATCAAGAGCCCTGCACTACTGTTTTAGGATACCTGTGTTGCTGGAGATACCTAGAAAGCAGAACTACCAGGAATAAGGAATGGCTTTGCTAAACAGCCCAGGAAAAAATACAGTCCCAAACTCATTCTCTTGGGAAGATGTGCATCCAGAAAAGAATAAGCAAAATGTGACCACTCAAAAGCACCTAGAAATCCTTCCAAGTTCCTCTGAAAACCCTTTGCACAGCTGCTGACAAAGGTCTGAAAATGACTGATGCCAAGCATTTGCATCTATTGTGATGGGTAGCATTGCATCATCATTTCCTGATGACCCTATTTGCCTGTCCTTATCCCTTTGCTGTCCCATGTGAAGGTTAGAGCAGAAGCACTTGATGACCAGGAGCATTGGCTTTTGCCTGTGCAGAACAAATTCTTCCTGATCCTTGCAGGCATCTTCTAGGCACTGCTGTCATAATGAAAACTTTAAAGATTTCATGCAGTATAGTAACAACTTTAATCCAAGTCCTGATACATGAAAAGAAAGGAGCAGAGGAGTGTGTTGGCCATTGTGAATGGGCAAGGGAGGGATTGCAAAGCCAGCCCTCTGCAGTTTGGTTCCACGGGGGCGAGCGCAAGGTGCGCGAAAGGGGAAGCGGCGTGTGCAGCTACCCAGTGTCCATGTCTGCAGAGATGCCCTAGCTGCAACGCCAAGAAAATCAAACCTGAGGCCAAGAAAAACACCATTAAAGTGATGCAATGACATAAGCTGAGTGCCGCTCGTGGAATCCAAATTACACGCAGAACAATCAAGAAGGAAAACACCGACGACATTCGCTTGTGTAACAGGGGTGTCGACCTCCCAGCTGGCAGGCCAGCAAGGCACAAGTGCAGGCACAAGTAAAACCAGTGCTAAGAAGTGGGACTTGACCTTACTGAAAGCACCAAGCAGGCCTGTCCCTTAGGGGTAATACTGCAGTAGCCACGGAGACTTCAGGTTTGTACGTTTTAAACTGGTTAGTTTAAAATCCACCGCATTTAAAAACCCCACTAGGACAGACCCGCCTGATGAGAAGGGCACAGCAAGAAAGCTGCAGCTCAGCACCAGGACACTGCCTCTTGCTCAAATAAAAAGCTGGATAAGGAAATGCTTAGCAATTTCTGAAAAAAGAAGAAATACACTCTACCAACAGATCTTTGATATCTGTGTCAGGAAGGGCTGTACCTCTAAGATAAGTACTGCTGGTTGCACTGAAGGTAGGATACAGGTGTGGGGTATGTTCTCTAATTTCTGCTCCATGTCTTTTACAGGCTCTGAAGATGTTGTGATTACAGCACTATATATACTGGCAATGCAGACAGGTTATAGAACAGCCATGAGAAGGTGCAAATGTAGATCCACAAAAATTAAAAACATTCTGGCTCAGACCCAAAGCTAAATTATGCTAAAAAGCAGTGAATAAAAATTTCTTGATCAGGGAGTAAAAGGCATTTTGTTCACTTATCACCCCTTATAATGGGATGTGGTCTTGGGGTGTCTACTGATGAGCAGCATTTATTGTTCATGCTTCACAGCTTCATCTGTATTTTAGACTTTAACATAAGCAACATGATCCAACCCCTGATAAGTGGGAGAGAGGAAATAGATGCACAACACAAGGTGTTCCCATCAAAATCTCAGTTCCTCTTATTAATGCACAGAGAACCTACAGGACACAGTGTTGCTCAAATGCAAACATCCTACTCAAGAAGCACTCCCTCAAATTGGGAAGGAGAGGTCATCTGGTGCCTTTAAACACAACCTTCAGTTACCGCATCCTCAGGATCTCCTGGTGACTGCTGGCCTCACCCTCAGGCAGTGGGATGCAGCTGCAGCCTCGTTTGAGGCCATTTGTGGTGGACCCCGGGCTGGAGTCACAGCGCTGCCCTCACCCCACACCCAGACAGCAGCTCTGTGGGGAGGTTCTTGCAAAGAGCTTTCAGTGGAGCCTCCCCACAGGCTCAAACCCACAGACAAACCACTTCCCACCCTGCCCTCCTCTTCCCCCTAAAATGCCTCTTTGCTGGCAGCCTTAGGACCTAGGTCTGAGAGTGAGAAAGAGGTAGCACCCAGAGTCATCAAGCTACAGAAAGTGCCCAAGAACAAAAGATTAATTTCAATGTCCTGGCTTCGAGCAGCCTTGGCCGTTAGCTTCAGGAAATTTTCATCAGTTGTGCGGAGGAGGAAGCACCTGGAAATCACAGAATTAATTTGATCTGAAGAGATTGCTTTCTGGAAAAAACATGTGTCAGTCCCCATTACTCAAGATTGCAGGGGCAGGGATGGGACAGGTCACAAGTGGTGTGTGAGTATGCTGGATGTCAGCCCCGTGACATCAGCTCAGCCAGGCATTTCCTCAAGCCAAAGGCCCAGGTCAGCTTGGCACCAGGCTGGGCTGTGCCCTGCCTGGGTGGGCTGGCACGGAGCAGGGAGCCATCACCTCCCCACAGCCCTGCCTTGAGAGGAGGGGTGAGGTCAGAAATAACAAGAAAAAAGGAGGAGAAGAGAAGGTGTGCAAGGGAAGTTCTCCATGGGACCTTCTCCATGGATGAGGATCCCAAGTGAAAGCCAAGTCCCATGGGGGATACAAGTTTTCTCTCCACAGCCCCACAGTCCACACGAGAGCTCAGCAGCTTGTGCTGCATTTGACAAAATGGGGAGCAGTGCAAGCCATGCTGCTCACTGCTGCTCCCTGCACAGCAAGAGCAAAGCCACCAGGTGACAGCTGCAGTGACACCAGTGAGCAGCCAGGCTGGAGCTGGGGTGCACAGGGCCCTGGGTGTTGTGCAGAGGCATTTGGAGGTGACAGCAGACCCTGCTGTGTCCCTCTTACTTCACAACTGCTCTTAAAAACATTGAGTTTCAAGATCATTTATCCTGAACTCCACTCTCCATGCTGAAGACGCTGCCCCTGACCCTGACCCCTTTTAAAGGCTGAGTATCCCTCCCCTTTTGCTAAATTTGCTTGAGTCCTTGTAGCCAGAATGTCCACCTGGTCTCATAGCTCACATTTGGGATGTTTGCAGAAGCAACTGCAGTGCAGCAGGTGCTGGAAAGACCATGACCAATATGCTCCTCACTTGAGGTGCCACTAAATTGGGAGCTAAAAGTACTCTTAATGTGCAAGATTCCTTCTATAGATTCTATTGGTGGCTTGGAACAGAAAGTCAATTTAAACTTTTCTGTCTCCTCAAAAGTAAGAGGCTTTGTTTTGTTGTGTGACAAGCAGACACGGGACCTCCCTTTAGGGGACTTGGTGTCATCTCTGCACGCTCTGCCCCAGCCATGCCGAAGTGCAAAGCCAGTGCAGGGTTTCTCAATGTAGAGGATCCCAGGAACAGCAGATTTTGGGAAATCAGAGCTAAGAGATTTGTCTAAAGGGGGCTAAGAGCATGTGTCACACTCATGATTTCAATGATACTGAGAAGACAGGCTAGTGGTCAAGTACCAAACCAGGTGTGGGAAGGAGGTTTTATTTGCCATTGCAAAGTGGGAAAGCATTGCAGACCACAAAGCCTCACTTTTGGTGGGGTTGAATGCAGAAATGTTCCTGCCAAGCCTTGTTTTGGCACCATGCTGTGCTCAAGCAGTGCCACATTCCTGCATGGAACCAGTCAGTGCTGCACCTGCAGTGGAATTAGACTTCAGCACAGAGCTAAACATCATGTGTGTGGTTCCCACCCTTGTGCTCTGAGTGCCTATAAATAGGCTGTGCATTAATTCACACAAGCAGGGTGACAGGCTTCGAGCACCATTTGGGTGGTGGCCTGTCAGGCAGCTGTAGCTCAGTTGTACTTCCTGGCTCTCCCTTTCCTTGTGTGAGGGGCTGCCTGAGCCCATGGCTGCCTGTGAGAAAGGCCTGAAAGGCAAGTCTGAGGTGTGTCAGGTAAAGGAAATGTGATGAAAATTCCTCAGTTTATCCACAAGACTAATTTCACCTGGCAAACTCTCATTATTTGGAGCACCACCTCTGTGCTGGAATGGGCAGGGGAGGCAGGAGAAATGTTTTCACTGTCAGGTGGAAGGACACCCAGACCAGGGCTGAGGCTGCTCTTTTTCCTCTCACCCCAGGCTGTGGCCCCAGAAGAGTTGAGCACATTGCACCCATCTAGTATGTGGTAATGGGGGCCCAGAGAAGGACAGTGCCAAGATGGACAATGTCTTCTCCCATCTGGCACAGCTCAGAGCATGGTGCAGGATGCAAAGGGGTTTGGTGAGCACAGGGAGCCTCTCAAGCTGCTCTTACCTGAGGAGCTGCCCCTCTCTCAGAGCAGGAACATTTTGTAAAATGCAGCCACTACTTGAAGTGACCTCACAGGCATGTTCAGTTAAGTGGTCATAAGTTTTGAAGCAGTTGGACAGTTATTGGAATAAGTGTATGATAAAAGCCTTCCTGCCCCCATCCCTCCCACGCCTACATTTGGTTTCCATGATTTCTTCCTTGTTTGAAATGATTCAGCAGTAGACTCTCAGATAATCTCCATCTGGTTAAAAATAGTTACTTGCCTCATATGGCTTTAGCATGGTACTGTCGACTCTGAAATGTTCCACCTTCCAAAAAAGTAGAGTGAAAAATGAAAGTGAGCTTTCACACATCATTACTCTCCACAGTTAGACCTCCAGAGCTCATTCCAAACCCATCAAAGGAGGAGAGGCGAGCTGGGAGGGCGGGCAAGCAAGATGCTCCTGTTACTGCTCGGTGCCCTGCGGGTCCTTGTGAGCTCTGCCCTCTGCACACAAGCAACCGGGAAGATGGTTTGCTCGTTTCCCAGAGCAAAACACCAGCTTATTTTCAAGAAACATTTATTTGTCGTATTTCTGGAATGTAAGAAGAGTTTAGTCATCGCAGCTGGATGTCTCCTGATGTCAGCTGGGGGCCAGTCAGTCAGTTCCCTGCTCCAGCGGGGAACCAGTACAGCCCAGTTAGATGAGGAACATTCCAGTCACCCCATAACACTGAGGCAGGAGACCTTGAGAGCCAGAAGTCCTCTCAGCCATCTCAGAGCTCTTCTCTATAAGCATGGGGATCAGTGATGGGCTTGCAGAGTGTGGCCAGCTGTGCTGAACTGCATGTGCTTTGGGGATAAAAATGGGTCACTTTGTGACAATAGTGGCAATTGCCCAATGGAGCAGGTGGGGTATTTCACTTGGCTCTCTGGGTTGCCGGGATCTTGACTGTGTTTACATTCAGGCCCAGCTACTGGAGGGTGTGGTGGGATCCTTCTGCCACAGGGGTGTCACAAAGAGGGGACACTGAGGCTGTGGGGGGACACAGGGGACGCTGCAGAGTGATAAATGGAAAGTGTGTCAGGTCCAGCCCAGGAGGGGACAGACAGCACCTCTGCAGTGCCCTCAGCCAGCTCCCGGTGCTCCCAGCCAGGGAGGGAAGCATGGCACAGAGGGAAAGGCTGAGCTACAGTCTGCCCCATGGCCCCTGGACAGAGGTGAGACAGCAGCAGCAGCTGTGGTGGTCATCCTGGCTTCTCCCATTGCTAAGCAGTGAACAGGTTTGGTGGTATCCACCTGCTCCCAGTGCTGAAGAGCTTCAGAGAAGCCAGAGGAGGTACAGAAACATCCACTGCTTTTCACAGCACACTTCACAGCAACAGAAGCTGACTCTAGAGGCTGTATGACAAATTGCTGGTTAATACCCACATTAATGCATTTTTTTCCTCAGAGTTACAGTTGCTGTGCCTGCAGAACCATCCTCTGCTCCTTTCCTCAAGGTGATATGCTAAATCCTGCTCCCTGGACCGTGGCAATCAGCTCTTGCTGGAATGTGATCAAGCTGCAGACGTCGGCTGAGGGAATTGCAGGGACTCTGCTCAGCTGAGCACCACGGCCACATCCTGGCCAGCTCCAGTGGGGTGGGATTTGACCCCAGACTCAGACCTCCCACAAAGACCTGAGTGAGCCAAGTGCTGCAGCCTGGCTGTGGGGAGCTCTGAGCACCCCTCTCTGTCCCAGGCAGCGCTCTCAGGTGCTGCTGCTGTACCTGGGAGTTCCTGCAATACCTGTCACGCTGCCACAAGCCTCATAATGGTCACTCCATTCTAAGCCTTTGCTCTGGGTCACTCTTGCCAATAAAAGGGATGAGGCTAGAAAATTAATTACTCCTACAGAAAGGGAGAGTTTTGAAGAAGAGCAGAAAGGGACCAAGCTTCCCCGTTTTGGATACCCGCTTGTGTACCAGACTGCAGCTGTGTTTATGGGAAGAGACTTTTTCACATGCCAATAATTTTCATGCACACCAGGCCTTGTGCAATTTTTTTTCTTTCCATTTACAATATTTTGTATATTATATGATAAATTTGAAGTGCGGCTTTCGTGCATGA
This sequence comes from Phainopepla nitens, assembly GCA_013400175.1. NCBI lineage: Eukaryota > Metazoa > Chordata > Aves > Passeriformes > Bombycillidae > Phainopepla > Phainopepla nitens. The sequence goes on from VXBQ01017475.1 coordinate 381,687, forward strand.
ATGATACAGTTTCCATAATATTTTTCATATGCACAGACATTTTGTTTTGATCTCATGGGGCATGAGTCAACTCCTATTTTGAAGCCACTGGAGTCCTTCCAGTGACTTTCCCAGAGCCTGGCTAACTGGGAAGATGAAGGCTGATGCATCGTAGGTGCGAGCCAGCATGCCCTGTTGTGGCTCAGGGCAGCTTGGTAGAGCAGCTTCAACAAAAAAGGCTCAATCAAGAAACGATGTCAATAGCATTCAGTGTGCTTGGTGCAAAACCAGAGTCTCTGCCCCAGAAATGCAGCATCCTGAGTCCCTTGGAGAAGGTGGCAGCAGTGAGTGTTCAGCACTGTAAGATCCACAAAGTGCCCACCTGGAACAGGTCCCTTAACCTCAAGGCTGCAGGAGTCAGGGTCAGCTACAGAACTCATCTGAGTGGGGCAAACACGACCCTGGGTTTCCTGGATTGCCCAGGCCAGGCTCTGCACCCTCACACAGCAGCAGCCCTGTGGCCTGACCTGGCTGCCTGTGAGTGCTGCGTGCACGGTGACACTGCACGGCAGAGCTGGGGCCACACGCTGCCACCATCTCCCGTGGAGAGCCCTAAACATGCAAGGGTGTTTCCCATGGAGACTTTCCAGACTCCTCCTGCAAGTGTGGGATCCCACTCAAATTCAGGCATGTGGCCATCCAGCATACATGAGTTTTATTCCCCCTTTCTGTGGACTGCTGGAAGAGTAATTTTGGTTTTTGGTAGGAGCAAGTTTTGATGGGGAAATAACAGGTTCCCCAATTCTGCAAAATTCTATAAATTTGCCTCAACTCAGAAAGATGACCCTGTTCTGTGGGGTCAGTAAGGAAGAGAAACAGACTCTGGAAGACATAAAATGAGCAAGAAACAGGTCAGGTGCCCAAAACTACTGACTAAGCATCCTCACTGTTTACAAGGCTTAGATGTCCAGAGCTCTGCTGGTGACGCAGGGCTGGCCAGAGGGGTTTGTGCCATGCACACAGTGCTCCTGCCAGGCAGCAAGTGGCACCGTGGAGAGGTTCTGAGCAGCAGTCACCAGGGAGGGCCCAGCAGGTGGTAGCCTCTGCCTGGCTCTGCTGCCAGCCCTGGCAGGGACCTGGGGCTGCTCTGCAGGATGCAGGGCTGGTGCCGTGTCCTCCACCACACTGAGGAAACCCCGCATGGCTTGGAAATTAAGTGAAGTATTTTGTGTTTATGAAACAACTCCTAAGAGTTTGAGAAGGGGACTAGAGGTGTTTACACACAAGCTGGACAGATTCTAACATGGTGCATGCTCTGTTGTGTCAACTCCTGCACCTGAATAAGATATTTTAAAACATCCCTGTGAAATCAGGGAGCCAAACAACTGGGTCCAATCAGCCCTGCCTGTGTTCCCACTAGAGCCACACTGAACATTTTTGCTAACGGAGCTGTGGGATGCTGTGGAAAATCTGCTCTCCAAAGAGCCTTTTTTTCCTGTCTGAAGTTAAGGCTGGCCAAAAGCAGGGTGTGGAGCTGCAGGGGAGCAGGTGCTGGAGCAGCCTGGGTGCAGAGCTGATGGAGTGCTCCTCCAGAAGAGGGGAGAGCTTGAGGGGAGCCCAGGTGTGGCAGCACTGCAGCCCACTGCTGGCACAGGGAGAGCAGCAGCTCAGCTAACACCACCTCCATTGCTTCTCAGGCAAGGAGGAGGCTTGGCCAAAGCAGAATGAAGTTGAAGCACATTTTCTTGTGCTTTCCCAAACTACCAGAGTTACCAATGTGCTTGTCATTGTGTGTTTAATTTCCTATGCCAGACAGTGCCTGGTCCCCTTCTTAGCAACACAGGTTTTCTTTCTTGTACCCTCTACAGAAGGTCCTGCCTGACCTGTGTTTGCTTGCAGAGTGACACCAGGATTGAGTCCATAGAAGGTTGTTGACCTGGGAAGAGAGAGCTTCTAGAATTTAAGGGCTGGGCAATTTCTTGGAAACTGCCTTATCAGCACAACTGCAAGCTGGAGCTTTAACAGCCCGGCACGTCCCTGGTTCCTATTCCTGCAGTTCAGTGTCTATATGCTGTACATGAATGTTTGTTTTCTAGTTTTCCATTTAAAACAGCCTTGGGCCCAGATTACCACAAAACCATGAAGCCAAGATCAATTGCTTTGCTGATACCGAAATCAGGGGCCAGGGAAGTCCTGAAGCAAACCAGTAGTGGGGAGCAGGTGTCTGTGCACAGAAGCTGCGTGAAGACTGATTCCAAGAACCTCACGTGCCCTTCCTTCACTGGTGGAGAAGGGAATAGCACAAGGGGAGGTCAGGGGTTGTTATCAGCAGAGCAGAAGGTGGTGAAATAGGAACAGAGAGGCATTGGCTTTGCAAGGCAAGGACAGTCACCAGGGTGCAGGCTGGCCCAAGAGCAGTGGAGCTGGGCTGAGAGGGGATGAATGAGTGCAGCACTCCAGGAGTTTAAAATAAAACCTGACAATACATTAAAGTCTGCTGGAGGCATGAGCCTGCATTTACACAGGCACAGAGTTGCTCTGAAGTTGTGTTCACAGAGTCAGGACAGGCTGGGCCAGTGTGAACCCCCAGGGGGTCTGTAGTGCCTCAAACCTTCCTGGCTAGAGAAAATCTGGTAGCCCAGGCAGAGCTGCCACCCCTTGTCCTCCCCCAGCTCCTCTGCCAGTGCCTTGGCCCAGCTAGATTTTGGGACAATGCACAGCTGGCCACTCTCCATCCCACATGAGTCCAGGATTCTGGGGAATGCATCTTCCTAGGAGAGCTGTGGAGAGCAGGAGCCTTCATCTGGGATTCAGCCCTCATCCCTGAGGGGCAGTCTGAGCGAGAGCCTCGAGAGCAGCCAGCCAAGCCCACCTGGCCTCCTGCCCGCAAAGCCAGCACCTCCCTCAGGAACAACTGTCCCCAGAGCTCCAGGCACGTGGCACCAAAAACTTCACCCCCTGCATCGCTGCTGTGATAATCCTGTTTGCTCTGTCTTAGTGACTGGAGAGAACCACAACCAAGGAAAACAGCACGATTATCCCCCAGCACCTGTTCCTACTGGATTATCATAGCTGGCTGCATCAATGACATCCTCTGGGTATCACCATGAAAGCAGCCTGAGTGACATGGCAGTGACCAGAAGAAGACCTCTCTCTTTTCTGCATGCCCCTTTCCTGGGTATTTTCAGCTTCTGGAAGCTCCTCACAGACAAAAGCCGGTCCACATAGATACAAGTGTCAGTGTTTTCATGTCTGCAGAACACAGACTTGCTCTCCAAATAGCTTCATCTCTTGCTTGTCTGTCTAACAGGGAGGCAGTGTGAGAAGTATGGGCTGTAAACTGCAGGGCTGAGAAGACAGACAGCAGCCTTAAAACACTTTAAAACCAGGCTTCTTTTCTCTTGTGTTTTTGCTGTTCCAGCACAGTATCTGACCCACTCACCTCACAACACGGTAGGGCTCTGTTGTGCTGCATTTACATCTACAATACAATGGTAGCTGATGTAAGAGCTATTTACTGCAGAATGAAAATGATTGATTGCAGAAAGAGGCATCTTCCTCAAAGCTGTTTACATGGGGAAGCAGGAAAACTGGAGAGGGTCCAGAAAAATTTTGAAGGGACTCAGCTCATCAGTGGATGCAACAGGAATGCAACCCTCCTGTAGGTGGAAGACTTGTGTTTAAAACTCACCTTCCAGACACGAAACCTGCCCCACTGTGCCCTGTTGGCTGTCTTGTGGGGTCACCTGAAATACCAAGATTTGCTCAATCACTGTGAAATTGCCAGTGGGCTTTGCAGCAGTGTCCTGAGGGCTGGTTCTACCTCAGAGAGATGCTGCAACTGCCCCAAGGCCTCTGTGACATGAACAGACACCTCTTTCCATCATTCTTCTCAAGAAAATCCTTCCACCTCTTAAGCAGAGGCCTTGGAGAATAAGTTACCACAGACACAATTATTTTTTCTATAATGGAATGTAACATTAAACTAAACACTGGAACATGGAGAAAAACAAAGTAAAAAAACCCAGGAAAATAATCCTTAGCTTCTAATTTTTGCAAAACACTGCTGAAATTAGGTTTTGTAGAAAAAAAAAAAGTATTTATCATATCTGTCAACACTGGAGAACTATGGTTAAATTAAAACTTTATTTTAAACTCTGACTATGATCCAGCAGTGATATGATATTTATAAATAGCTTATCATACACCACAGTATAAAAAGTACATTTGGCCTCTTGTTATTGAGACAAATTCATTGTTTTATATGAGATGGGAATTATCTTTACCCCTCTGACCATCAAAACGGAGGAAAAAAAATTAAAACCACAGGGAGGAGAGCAAAAACCACCCACACATCAGAGTCTCTTGTGAAAAGGACCACAGGAAAATGGTCCCTGTTGGAAAAGGCCACTCTGATGTGAAGTTTGTCCACATCTGGGCTGAGCCCAGGCAGTACCAAGCAGCAGAGCTCTCTGATCCCCACCATGGTGCACAGGATTTCCACCTCTGACCTGCATAAAAGCTGTTCTCAAGCCCTGAGCCAACCAGGTCCCCAGTTTAAATCAGTTACACTGTGGATGGGTGGCTCTTTCCAAAGTCTTCACTCTGTTGCTTTTGGCCATGGCTTTGACAGGATGGCTGCAGACAACTTCTGGTGCCAGCTCAGCTTCAAAGCAAGACAAGTTCTGCAGCCCTGGTACCAAGTACCAGGCACAGCAGAGACTCTCCTGACACAGCTCAGTAACACAGGCTATAAACTGGGTATCAAGCCTGACTATGCAGCTGTTTCACTTGGCCAGGGATTTCCACATGGCTGATGATGCTGATGCCTCTCCTGTGTTCTTGCCATGCTCCTGGTGCTTCCCAGTGGTTCAGGTACCATGCTCAGCTACAAAGGGGTAGAGCTTGCCCGGGTTTTCAAGGTGCTCCTTGAGATCTCTAAGCAGCCCCATGTCAGTGGTGCCTCTGCCAGAGGGGACCAGCAGCTTCCAGGTGGGAGAGGATCAGAGTATTCTCCTTGGATATTTCAGTCTTGGAATCTCAGACAGAGGAGACAGCATTCCTTTATCCAAGCTTCATTAATATCCCATTTAAAAAAGATGAACGCTCTTCATTCTTGGGGCCAGGCAAAGTGCTCTGCTCTGGCCGTGGCTCCGGCCATGTCCCAGATCCTGAATGTGTGTGGGGGGGATGCAGACCACGGGCTGTGACACAGCAGCACAAATGCAGCCCATCAGGATGCTGGCTGGCTGCAGAGCATGCAGCAGCACAGACCTGCTGCTCCTGCATGCAGTGCAGAGCTGCTGAAGTGGCAAGGAGCCTGTGACCACAGGATGGCTGTGGAGAGTGCCATGGAGCAGCACAGAGAGGGAAGATGGGAAGCTGGTGGAGGGAGGCTCCAAACAGCAGCAGCCAGGAGCCAAATTGTGACATGAGGAGATAAGGCTCTTGATGGATAGACCTCAGAAGGTTTGAAGGTTTTTGTTCGGCTTGGATAAGCAGTGAAATATTCACACAGATAAGCTTCAGAAATGCATCTGATCTGAAGCCCTTTGTGTCTTAAAAAGCAGGGCTGGAAATAGAACAAGAGAATTCCTCTGAGGCTTTTGTGGCTCCTGGACTTTCCTTCCCCAGCATCAGGATGACCAGAATTGCCCACACAAGCAAACCAAAAGTCAGGACAGCTCTAACAGCCAGACCTTCCCTGGACCTCAGGCATTCAACTGTGCCTGAGTACCAACCTAGATGAGGGCTGAGGACAGCCCTGAGGATGGCTAGCAATTAACCTGCACTCCGAATTGCAATGCTTGAGTGGAGTGCTTTTGGAGGGTGCATCACTTCCTTGGAAATAAATTAGAGTCCTGTACTTTACTCCAGCAAGTTTCCTTGTACCATAAGTTGTTTAAACAGTTTGTCATTATGCATTTCCCATTCAGACAAAAAACAGACCACAAAGCCTGAGGCACCAAGGCTGGTAGGAAAACGGAAATCCTGCTCCAAGCGGGCAGAGAGCAGCTCCCTGGCTCTGGGCAGCGCTGGCAGACCCAGCAAAGGTTTTGGGCAGGAAGTAGCAATTTCTGGCTCTGTAGAAACCTTTCAGGTTCACCTTTGAAATATGACTCCCAATCAGTTCTGCAGGATTTCTGTCTGAGCATCCCCCAGCTTTGGCATGCCTTAGGGAGGAACCAGGTCCAAACCCCGAGGTCAGAGCAGCAGAGGGCTTCCAGCAAGCCAGAGAGTCCATTTGGGATCAGCTCATCTCTTCCCCTTTGTCTCTCCCTGGGCTTTTCAATTTGCCATTTATTACTTTGCCCTAATGAATCTCTCCATCCACCCCTTAGCTTTAACCTCTACCCTGCCAAGCCATGTCTGGAGTTTACAGGAGAAAGTTGTTTATGTTAAATAGCTTTGTAATAGTTTCCTCCTCCGCCACCTCCCTTCCTTCCCCAATAAAAGCCCTACGGCATGTTTGGCAAAGCCTGTAAACAAAGAGGAGGGTTTGGAGACCCAACAAACATTTGGTGAACCCAGTGGGGAAATCATGTCTTTTTTGAAGGACGTTACAGCCTGAATTCATAATAGTAGGAAACTAGTGTCCACCCTAGGTAAGGAATTGCCTACTTGCAGCTACCAGGCAGAAAACACAGATGCCCAAGCAGCCAAAAGTCATCACTGGGTGCAGGGGGTTAACCCTGTGTTTTCCTCCACAGTCAAGATGGTGCTGATGGCAGCAAATCTATGTGTTTGCTAATCTCCAGATACTTGAAGTTGTGACAAGTGGGCAGGGAAAGGAGAACACAAAAAGGCAAGAGTGTTTTGAACTCACCTAGGCTGATGAACAGAAGCACAAGGCAATGAAAATCCATTAGCCTGACTGCTCCCTGCAGAGGAAAACCAGGCGCACAAAATCCAATTCATTATTCTCTTTCTTATTTAATGCTAAGTAAGTCATTGAACTTTACTACTTGATCTATCCATTTTCTTTAGTAGTAGGGCTGCAGGAAATCTTTCTCTTCTCAAAGGGGGTTTCAAGTTTCTCGCTGATATAATGTAAAAAATACTTGGGAGTGTATGAGTAAAAAATAACTGCATTTCAAAGGGAGCTTGAGCCATGCAGATAATGACAATTTTTCTTTTCTGAAGCACAGAACAGAAGAGTGGAGGCCCCTGGGAGTGGGAGCACCATTGTTCTTCTTCCAGGCCATTATCTGGAGACAGGCTCTGAGATAGACTCCGATGAGGCCACGGGAAGGATTATCTGCTCGGAGTGCTAATGGCATGCATTTGACAACATCAACCATTTAATTTATGAGGTGCCTTGTAACCTAAAGGCAAAGAAATTCATATCATGCAAGAGCCCAAACACATTCGCTGCAATTAAAAATTGTCTGATCAAAGCCCAGCCTGCTCTACAGCCCCACTTACCTAATTGCAGCTATGCAGAAAAGTTCTGCCTTCCTAAAAGGCACCTAACTGGATTTTGTACTGTGATGGCAGTGTTATATAATGAGAAATATATTAATGGAAACTATCCAGCACTGAAATCATTCCAGCCTTTTTATCACCACATTCCTTGCTCCCACATAAGTGAAGTGTGCAGGAATAAAAGCAGCTAAACATCATTCACCAGCAGACACATATGATGGGCATTGCTCACAAGCCCCTAACAGCTCAGTGGTGCCCATGAGTGTTGGGATTCATACATACACTGAGGGCAAACGGAGATGCTCTTCCTGGGGAAATATTTTTCTCCTGTCCAGGGCTTGTGGCCATGTCACTCTCTTGCATTTGAGGACAGTTCAGTGCTGTGATCCATATAAGTTGCACTTTCAGCTGCCCTGGTTCCAATCTCTGTCAAAAGTTTGTCCCATGCCCCATGCTCTGGTCTTGGAAACAATCAGACTTAAATAATTTTTTTTTTCTATTGCACCAGTATTTGCAAAAAACTAAATTTATTTTGACTTTTCTCGTACAGTGAGAAGCTTAATGGCTTAGTCACTAAGCCTCTGAATAGAATATTCAGAGCAGCTTCTGAAAGGGAGGGAAGGTTTGGGTGGCTTTTTTTCAGCACCAGTCAAGCAGAACAATGGGCCAGAGAGGGCTGGTCTGGGTCTCAGCTTCTGCAGTGTCACCACTTGCACATGAGATTGGCGATCACAGTGATGGATCCAAATCAGGGCTGCCACCAAAACAGATGATCCCTAGCCCATCACTCTGCATCTTCCTGTGCCAATTGTTACCTGAGTTTGTGCAACCTGCTGAGTCAACTGAAACAAACCTTGTTCGAAAGGGCTGGTTTCCAGGCACAGGAGCCCACTGCCCATGCAGCACCACAGGCAACAGAGCCAGGCTGGGCAGCAGGACACGCAATGGGAGTTGAAGGCTGGGGAGGAGAGGGGGCAAGCACAACCCCTGGCTTGGATTGATGCTGAAAACCACAGATAGGCATCTACCCTGTTGCTAGACAGCTGGTTACTACCTGGCAGAGACAGAGGAACAAAACCTCTCCTGTGGATGTTCTCAAGGTGGTTTAAAGCACTGCTACAACACCTATTGTCACTGGCAATTATTAGTGCAGCCTAATATGCTGCCTTGTGCTGCATTATTAGATAAAAGCTCCAAAAAGCCCGAGTATTCAACACAAGCTGTTTTGTGGGCATCCCCACAGGGGCTCCTGTGTCAGATCCAGCCTGGACGCACTGGTGGTGTGGCTGTCCTAGTCTGGTGATGGGGAGCTGCCAGGGTACAGTGATGCTTCAGTTGAGGCTGTGTGTGAGCAACAGGTCCCACACCGCCCCTCCTGCCTCCCGTGCCCACAGTGAGGATAGCTGCCTGCCAGGGAGCTCTGCCTGCCAGGGAACGCTGCCTGCCAGGGAACGCTGCTCTGCCAGCGAACACATCCCACACTGCCCTTCGTGTCCTAAGTGAGCTAATTGAGATTTTATTTGACGGCTCCCAAGTGAGCATTTAGGGGAAGAACAGACAAACAAAACACCCCTGGCTGAAGGCGGGCTCTGCGAGCGGGCGAGCTGTGAAACAATGGGAGCTTTGTAGGACATCTCCCAGTTTACCTGCTCCAGGCCAAGAGGAAGCGCTCCGCCCTCCGCTGCACAATGAGGGGTGGCGCAGGCTGGCGCTCACCTTTATGTCTCAGGACACCTCTGGGGTCCCTTCCGACGCTCGGGCAGGTGAGAGGGCACACATTATACACCCGAAAGGGAGCAGAGAGAGGTGACCGAGAGCTGGGGTGGCTGTGGTGGCTGGCATTTGTCCATCACCATGGCTTGCACAGGGTGTGCAGCGGCATCTGTGACCCTCACTGGACCGGTCAGCGCGGGGCTCTCCATCTGCACATGGAAACTTGAGCCCTGAGCGCTCTTCTCCCTTCCCCACTAGGAATTCCTGCCACAGGCTTTTCTCGATTCCTTCTTCTTAACAAGAGGTCTCTAAATTTTGGCAGCAAAGCACAGTTCAGATTTTACCACCTGGAAAAATCTTCTGTGATGAACTATTGTGCTGTCCCTGCAGTTGTTGCTTACAGTGGCAGGGTCCCCCTCTGAGGGAGGGCAGTTTGCAGATTTTAAGGGGCTGCAGCACTCACCTGGCCCTGAAAAATGGCTTGCTGGTGACAGAAATATTTATACACCTAGCAGCTGCTGAGATTTTGAGCTCTTTAGTGTCTCTGTTTGCCTCTTTGGTGTATATACTTAGATCTGCTTTTCAAAGCATTGTGCCAATGAGCTTAAGACCAATTATCAAAATAATTTTAGTAGGAAGAAGCCAAATACCATGGCTTTGAGAGAGACACTGGGCCAGGCTTGCAAAGGTACATCACTGCCTAGAGACACACAACAGTTGCTAATGGCTGAGGCACTGAACTAGTAGAAAATCCTCATTTAATCTCATTAAGGACAACAGGATTTGGTGCATTACACAGGATCAGATGGGAAGGGTACACTATTACATCTGAGATGCTCTGCTAATCATGGGAATGGCAAAAGTCTGCAAATGGCAAGCTTCTGTTTTCTTCTTTAGGTTGTGAACCTGGAGGTCAGGACTAATTTCCTATTTGTCTGGGAATTTTGCACTCTTGTACAGCCAGTATTAATAACTCTGAGCATCAGTCCTGAAAGGAATGGGTACAACCAAACCCAGACACTTGCTCAGCACCTGGTACTGTTCATGTCTGGATTCAAACAGCTGCCAGGGCACACACAAAAAAACTTGTGCTGCTGGGTGCTAAGGCCAAGCAGGCAAACATTGCCATGAAAAACCTGGAAGCTGAATGGGGCAGGGAAGAAAAAAAGTTATCTTGTGAAGCAAATGTGAGTACCAAGCTGCTGGTTTTGGTGAACCAGGAAGCTGATGGCCAGTTTACATAACAAACCCAAACTCTGTTCCATTTACAGCTCAGAGGGCCTGATTCTGTGGCTGTTTGGCAGGACAGAGGAGGAGTCAGGGCAGGGGCACGGCTGGCAGCCAGTACCAGCACGCCCGGCACAGCTGGGGCAGCACGGGCACACCCTGCTCCCTGCAGCACTCCCCAGGCCACCAGGCACCTCCTGTTTGGCACCAGAGAAGAGGAGGGTGGCTCCAGGCTGGAGGTTGGCTCCAGGTCCAACAAAACTCAGCTGGAGCCACTTGGAGAGGAGGGGGAGATGCTGAGGGGGTCCCACGTGTCCGTGGCTGTCCAGGGAGTTGCATGGCTTTACATCACCTGAAAGCTGCTCAGGTGTGCTGTAGACTGCTGCTGTTATCCACAAAGAATAAGAAAAACTTATAGGAATGTTTTGGGCATATTTCAGCTGCCAGTCCTTTGGTGGCACAGTCCTATAGGGAATGTCTGACCTCTCACACTTCTTAACCTGTGTTTCCACAGTGCCTCTCCCTGGTGTATCCCTCTCCAAACCAATTACACTTTACCAGTAAAAGGCAACACCTACAGCATGGCCAATGATAACTCAGTTTTCCTTTCTGCATTGGCAATCCTGCATTTGCTCACCAGCATCGCCTTTTTTATCCTTTTCCCTTCTTGGTCACTTTTCCCAGCAGAATTTGACAGGCTGAAGTTACTGAATTGCAGGGATAAATCACCTGCTGTTACCGTGGGCGGCTGCTCCTCGTGGATGGGCAGGCAGGCAAACACCTCAGAGAAAAAGCAGATTGATTTCTTTTGCGACATGATTGTCACAAATATTGTTGATCTTACATTATGTGTGATTATTTATACAAAGAGAAAGAATCCTTACTTCCTCCTGGGGCGTTTGGGAATTTGGCAGGGTCTGAAAGCGAGTCAGTGGTGCATAGGGTAATGCTCCTGGGGGAGAGTGTGCTTAGTGCTATTGCAGGAGATCACATTAGTGCTCTTGACACAATCAAACAGAAAGTCCCAGCTGAACAATGAGTTTTTAGGATGAAAAGTGAAATGTTAGGAAGGTGTGTACACTGCCGTGAATTTGCTTCATCTTGCTCGTTGATGTGGCGGTAACAGAACTATTTTTAGGTATAATCCTTCAAACAGAACATGACTTCTCCTTTCTGATTAGTACAAAGCTGGCTGCTAGTCAAAGGATAATTATTTCCCAACACATCACCTAACACACACCAGCAAACAAAACACTCATTATTTGAACTATCCAGCACTAACTGTTGTTTAGCAGTTAACATTTTCTCTACAGCTTTAAATAGGACCAATTGCTCCAGCTTCATTAGCAGAGGTCATTTGCTGTTGGTAACAATACTTTTCTGGAGATAGTCTCTCGTATGAGATTAGATTATCAGGTCAAATTCTGCTCCCAGTGGCAATGATGCCTGACCACATTTGGCCTCACGAAAGTCTGCTCTTTTCAGTTCATAGCTGCCCAATTTCCAGCCCTGCAGCTGATATATTACATAAAGGAAGTAACTGCACTCCACCAGACGGGAAATTACAATAAATTAGGAAAGTGTGCAGATCAAGGAAGGTTTGCAAAATAGCCACTTAAAGGTTATTAATAAAACCTGACCCTCAGATAGGGGCTAGGAAAAAAAAAAGCTGATAAAGAAGTTGTCCTTATAGTTGAGGACATGAGGGTGCCCAAGAGGGAAAGCATAAGAACCAGTGCATGCAGCAACTCAAACACCCAGCTGATGCTGTCAAATGCACAGTTCAGATCAAAAGCCACCTTTTCTGCACATAGTTCCACGCTGCTTGGAGCTATAGACAGTGGATGCTGAGGGCTGCAGTCTCAGAGTGCAGCAGATTTGCAGAACGGCTTCTCTCACTGGTGGAGAGTCCTTCTGCAGAGCCTTCTGCCTGTCGGAAACAACCTCAACTTCCCTGAGCACACGGAAAACTGAATCCAGTCCTTCAACCCGGTCTACTCCCATTTAAACACATGGAGAGAGGCAGCCTTCTTCTCAGAAGTGCTGAGCAAACACTGCACAGAGTGCAGCCGGCGCCGGGGAGAATCAGGCGTCTTCCATGTGGAAGTCTCCAGGCATCCTCGCCAAATAATTTTGGTCCTGGCAGCTGCAGGACATTTTCTGTGAGCGGATTTCTGGTTTACCTGTGTCTCCCTTCCCTGCAGGCCTGCGGCTCTTTGCTGCTGCTCTCCTGCCCCCGTACGTGTGCAGCCGCATGCCTACCACCTTTTCTTTCTGACTTGCAGCTCCAACTGCTAATCCACGTCTGGTTTTTGTCAGAAAAAAAATATCCACCCTGAGTGTTTGACTCATTGCCTCCGGAGTATTTCAGCTGCCCCACAACGCTTCTCAGAGTATTCTTCCCTGCAGAGAACAGCCTGTTCTGAGTGTGATCCACAGCAGACTGCTCGCCAGCAGCCTCCCCTTCCTCGCACACGTGTGTGCCATATGTCCTGCTCTGTCCTCACTGTTACTGTGCCATCGCCTTTTCCACGCTGTGCAACATGGACTGGCATCCCCTGTGCAGGCTGCCAGTGGGATTACTTCAGCTGTCTACGAAGGCACTCGAGGTGTCAGCCTCCAGACTCTTCCAGCAGGTCCTCAACTGGCAAAAATTCAACAGCAGATGAATCCTGACTGTTTTGCTGACACAGCTGGCCTTTATGAGGTCAGTGGGCTAAACTCATCCTACCTCAGTGCCATTACACTTGTCCAGGAGATGCATCAACCAGCACAGTTCTTCAGCAGGGCAAGCAGAGCAAGTCCTGGCCATAAATTT
>VXBQ01017475.1:400406-432839 GCA_013400175.1 Phainopepla nitens
ATCCCTGCCCCATCCCTTCCCCTACCCCTGCCCCTATTCCTGCCCCTATTCTTGCCTCTATTCCTCCCTCTATTCCTCCCCTATTCCTGCCTCTATCCCTGCCCTATCCCTGCCGGTACGCCCTGCCTCGGACCCTGTCTTTGCTCTGGCTATGCTCTGGCTGCCCCGCGGCTGCCGGGCACAGAGCCGCCTTCCCGCACGGCAGCTTGGATGTCCTGGGCTAGGGGTGTCTGTGCCCGGCAGCCGCAGGGCAGGCAGGGGATACGGGCAGGGTGGGCTCCTACCGGCCTCTGGAGCAGAAGCTACTTCTCTTTACCCCTGGAAAAAGCAAAATGCCAGCACTGTGAGCATCACTCTCCATTGGAAAGTAATTGATGTCCCTTCCCATGGGATGTCCCCATCAGGGACAAGTGTCGCGCTCGCAAGCCCCCTGTCCCCAGTGCCTCCTCTGCCAGCCCCAGAGTCCCCAAGTAAAACCCGTTTAAAAGGATCACGCTGCCGGCTCCAGCTCTGCGGCTGTCGCTTGTCCCCTGCATCTCCCCACTGCGAATCCTCTTTCCCGATCTCCTCCAGCCCTGCCAGACCAAGCCACAGCAGGGTTAGGAGGTGGGAGCCCCAGCTCCCTTTTCTGGCTTTTCTCTGCTGTATTGGACAGGTCTCTCTGGACTTTTAAAAATGCATGCAGTGGCTCTTATGCAGTCTGGTCAAACCCACTAAATCTAGGGGCTGCTCTAAGTATTAATGCTGTCAGTACCAATACTTGGTAATGAGCAGTAAAGTACGTGAAATACCAGGAGGCTGCAATGCCCAGATAACCAACTAAGCAAATCCCTGCCCAGGTCCCATCTCCTTCTGTGAAACCTTCTGCTAGGAACTTGTTTGGTTAGATTTCCATTTACCTGCTTGGCTCTCTGTCCTGCTGTGAAGCTGTAAGACTGCATTTTACTCCTGTTTTAAACTTCTTAAAATAATGTGGAGCAACCACTGAGTAAATGAGAACAATGTCCTGTCTCTCTTGTCTTTTAAATCATTGGCATGTCTTTACAGCAGCACCAAATGTTCCCCACAGCACTCTAGGAGCAACTGGAAGGCACAGTTATTTTCTTCCCCCTATATATTTATTCTGCTAAGACTGCTCTGCTGTTTCAACTGGCCCATAAAAATCCCTTCTAGTCTTAGGCTTGATTTACAAGGTCACGACCTGGGAAAAAAATATTTATTTATTTATACACTGTTTATTTAACCCGGACTAAAGGCCACACACCAGCATGGACCTGCTGTTTGGCAAACCATTCCCTCATGTTCCCATGGACTTTGCTTTGCTGCTTGTCATCTGCTGGACCAAAGCATGACCCTCTTTAGTGGGAAGGGAAGGAGGCATGACTTCTTCAAGAACAGAGGGAGACCTTATGCCAAATGAAAAGTAGAAGGGTTGTTTCTATTTGCCCAGGTCTGGTATCTATAATCCTGATCTAAAAAAAAACCTAATAATATGAAACCAGGTTAGTGGAGCTGTGGGATAGAAACAATTTTTTCCTTTCTACATTTAGCTGGAACACTTAAAGTAAGTACGAGACCCATGGTGCATCATTGCACCAAAACCTTCATAGATGAGACGCTTGGATGAATTTTGTGAATGTGTACAGTGCATTCTAGCATAAAATCAGCCAGAAAAAAATCTGATAAAATCTTAAATATTTTTCCCAAGATGACACTGGAGCAGTGGTGGGGATACCCTGCAGCTGTTTTACTTGCTATTCCTGGAGCACCATCCATCTGTCGTCTGTCCAGATCCATTATTGCTGTAATATCTTTATACAGTTAATAAATACTGTAAACTAATAAAATGCCAGCTCTTTTCTTATCAAGCTGTCCTATCAGGTCTCCAGCAGGAGGTCTCTTCCCACCATAAAAGAAGATAAGCTTAAAGGTTGGAGGACTAAAGGAAATTATTAGCAAGTATGCAATAAAGCAGAAGACACATAATTTGTGTTGCTTCTCCATGTCTTTGTTGGTTCCACACTCGTCAATCTGGAATGTCAGATCAGAGCTGGAGCCAAAATGTCTTTGGGAAACAATGCATCTCCAAAGGAAAAAATAAGCAAGTTTACGAATTCTGTACAGAACATCCCTCTGGCCCTTGCAGCACAGACCAGCCAAGTATTCACTGTAGGCTTAACCCCTTTCAGAGCATTACCTTTTGCAAAGCTTGTTAAACTCCAAATTTCCTTGGGTTTTTTTTTGGGTTTTTTTGCATTTCAGACAGCTCTTTAACATTATTTAAATACTTCCCTTTGTTTGCATATTATTTAAGGATGTTATGTTAGGTCAAAAAAAAGAGCTTACATCACTGAAATGGTTCGTCTACTTGCTCTCCAAATCACAGTTTTTAATGAGCAACTAATTTAATTTTTCCTCCGGAAGTCTTAAAAAAAATTAAAAAGAAAGCCAGTAGTTATTAGGAGTGTCAGTAGTTATTAGGAGAGATCAGTCTGATATTGCATAGAGGATAACAGGTAGATCTGATGAGAATCAGAATTGCATTTGAGGAACCCTGTTGGTATGAGCTGTGAAACCTCTGCATTTCAGGAACTGAAGTGGGCTGTGTGGGTGTATTTTTAAATCTAGTCCTTTGAGATGCTTTGCACAGCTTCCAGCTTGTTTTCGTGTTCCTCCCTCCACGCAAAACAGATTGCAAGATGAGGGTCCTGTTGAATGGGTTCTGTCCCTCCCAGCAGGACCAGGAATGGGGCAGGAGATTTGGAATGGGGCTGGACACTGGCACTAACCCCTTCCTTCATTGTAGCTGTAGCTGGGGCAGTGGATCTGCTGTTGCCAGCTCTGACTTGCTGCTGTAGGCCATCCCTGAATGTCCAGGGCTGCTCTGAGCTCTGTGTGCCTCGTGATGTTCCTTGTGACCCAGAAGGGTCTTGTCTTCCTTGCCCAATCTTGGTCCAGCCATGCCTTCATGAATCAAATTCAGAGACCACTATTATTAACATAATACCCTCCAAAAAGATGAGAGCATGGCCATTTGTTCTCTTAAGGCATTAATCAAAGTCCACTGAAAAGCCTGGTAATCCTCCCATCGATTTCAGTGAGCTTCATGTTGTCATTCCTTCTCTGGAGAAAAAGAACCACCTAAAAGCAAATTAAAAATGCATTCGCTGTCCATTTTTCTTCCTGCTGTCTTCCTAAATCTCTTTGCAAACTTAGCATGCATCTGATAAATCATTTTGTGTTTGCTACCTGGACAGGTGACTAAAATCTGCAGGAAAGCAGGTGAGAAACCACTCTGTGAGTCCTCATGTGAAATGGTCAGGTTTCACACTCTCTCTGCTGGCCCAGGAAGAAATCATCACTTGGCTCTCTCCACACTGGACATTTGTTATTAGAGAAATAGAGACATGATGGAACATTGCCACAGGATCCATGTCTCTTGTTTTTAAAATAAACATCTTGGCTTTGACTTGACGTTTATTTTCCATAAATGCCTCAGCTTCAATTTGGCATTTCAGCAGCAGCAGGAGGTTGTTATCCTGTGACAACACACAATTCCATTGACATTATCTCCTGAGCACATGTAACAGTGCTCCAAATAGTGTATGTAGCTGATTTTAGCTAAACAATATCACAAAAACATAAAGCAAAAGTATCAGAGAACAGAAGTGGCCCTACTTTCCAGCCCTATGCTCTGTGTGGGACACCACAATTCCATGGGGAATGCTGTGTACAAGTGTGAGCTACCTTAGGAAGCACACCCTGTGTTTGACTTTCGGGGTCCAAAGCAGTGAATGATTATTAATTCCTGTTCACTCAAGGGCTGTGGCTGGTGTGTGGTTACCATGTACAGTAGTGAGCATATCAACAATTTGAAAAGCTCCAAACCAATCTGAACACACATAAATAAATCCTGCTCTGGAAGACCCTGTCACAGCAACCCAGCCATTGTTTAGAGTATTTTTGTCATCAGGAAACTGTCTTACAATCATACTGATTCATTAATTCCCTTCAGGTGATAAAAGAGATGCAATATATCTTTCTGTCTCTCTCACACACACTGAACAAAACAGTGATGAAGAACAACCAAGTCACGTTTCTTGTCTCCTGAAATCTGTGCTGCATTTTTGCTAAAAAGTCAAAATTCAGAAAAAGGCTGAGTTTGACCAACATCATTCAATTCTCCCTGAATGGACTTTATTTGTAATCTGGACTAATATTAATCTAGAGGAATAATAATGTGTTCATTAATCCAGATTACAACTGACTTTAATTGCTCAAGTTGTCAGGTCCTCCTGTCTGCATCCCCCTACACTTTCTTGACAACCTGTCTCCTCTACAGAGATACTGCCACTGGGACAAAAGGCTGCCTCTTTTTTAAGGATTAGCAATTTCTGTCAGAGGGGTGGCAAAACATTTTACAGCAGGCCAGAAAACCCCGCAGTGGCCAGAGCCTTTGTTTATATGGAGAGATTGTGGTCAGAGATGACAGCAGAGGAGTGATGACAGAGTCCTCTGAGATTTCATGTTAGTCTGTTCCTGCCTCAGCGCATACTGGCTGCAAGAAGTTGCCTTATTTCTCCATCCTGATGCTTTCCCATCCATAGGATGACAGCAGCATGCTTTGGGAAACTCCATCTCACATTTTATCTGGAAAAAACCTGGTGCTTTAAACCCACATCTTGAGGTATGGGCTTGAGGAAAAAGCACAGCAGCAGCATTTCAGTGTCCAGCAACATGCTGGGTGGTGAAATGTGGAATTCAGAGACCATTTCTTTCCCTTCACATCGTGGATAACTGGAACATATAAAAAAGTGCCTGGACTGTTCAAAAAGACTCATTCAGTACTTTCAGATGTGTGGGAAATCTGTATCTATGTTCTGAATGGCAAAAAAACCTGACTAGAGCAGCATGGCTGAGGAGTCAGCTCCAGCTGATGGTTGTGACTGATTTAGAGGTCTGGTCAGACCAGTGCTGTTGGCTGAGTGTCTCCAGATGTAGCACTGAGGTCTTGGATTCTGTAGGGACATGAGTTAGGGCTCCCACTGAGAGAAAATACATTCTGGATTTTTTTTAAAGCAAGAAAAGTCATTTGTGGTTCATGCTAACTTAGGGCAGTACCATGGGAAAGATCTCTGAAGAGCTGAGAATTTGTCACTACAAGTGAAAACGTTAAATAGTTCTTCTTTCCTTTTTCTGTGCCATTAAGAGTGCCTTTAGAAGGTTTTGGGGATTCTGAATTGCAAATTTGAATTTTGAAACCTATCTTTTTAGCAGTTTAAAATATTCAGCGACAGGTTTTTTCAGTGACTGTTTTTATATGGTGCAAATAAATACAGGAATAACTAAAAGAGGAAGAAATAGTAGGATGCATCAGTGTTAGATGGGAGTCTTGCAGAGCCATGCAAGGCTGCTGTCAAGCAGCATAAGAAAACATAAATATTAACAATAATTTTAGCAAAACATATTGCAACACCTTTAGTTTAATTTTGTGTTGTTCTTTTTTTTTCCTAACATGATGCTTTGTACCTCTCTGACAAATGTCTTTGATACCTGCTTCTGGAAACTGCTGAAAAAGTTTACACCTCCTTAATATCCACCTCAGTTGTAGTCAATGCCTGTCACTGAGTGAAACCTGCTGGGCTTCAATCATCACAGAATAAATGGTTGACTTGCACCCACCTCCCACGTGGGTGAGCTCACCCCTTACCAGCTAATGCACTGCCCTGACTGACTTGCAGACCAGCTGAGCCTCTGGCAGTGGGGAATAAAAAGTGCTGGAATCCAGTGGTACCTCCTTCTGAACACATTCCCAGTGTTTAGAACTTACAGGAACACCTCTGCTGCTAATAACCTCTTCTTACTGGTTACGAGACATCTCTGCCAGCCATTTCTTGGTGGAACTGGTACTGCTTCTTTGGATTAAGCTTTTTGTCACCTCTGCATCTTTTGCTTTTCAGTAGTGGACCAGGGCACACACTGTTTTTATTTATTTAGCCTATCATAAAATCATCATAAGATGATGATAAATTGCCTCACTTTTCACTGTTTGCTTGTCAATTTGTAATTACTAATTAAATTATGATACTTCAGCTCTGCAAGTAATATTTCTGATTGCAAATTTCCTTCTAGGTACCACCTATTGGGAAATATCTCTTCGGTCTGCATTTGGCAACAGACACCTGGTACACTAAGGTGAAGTGCTCAGCATTCCCCTGTTTCCTGGAGGTAAAGTGGATAAATATGTGTTCTGTACTTTTGGAAATCTGGTCAGAATTTAAAGCTATATATCTACATCTTTCAGTAATAATAATTATGGTCTTAAAATGTAGTTTTAACTTGGGAAAAAAAAAAAAAGCGAGCTGAAGTGACCCTTTAATCAGTGAGTCTGATTTTGGTCTCAATGTCTTTCTTTTCATCATGATTTGTCCCAGAGTATTTTTTGACGGCCCTGCATCTAAGCCCCTGTGTTGTGTGGGCATTGGAGTCTGGCAGTGCTCTGGGCAGCAGCCCATGATCTGGGTGTCAGTCCAGTGCTGGCAGCTCCAGCCAGCCCCTTCCCTGTCCCTGTCCCTGCCACGCTGTGCCCGTGCTGCCAGGTCTCCAAAGCCTTTGTCATGCACAGTGAAGCCACAGCAGCAGCAGCAGCAGCAGCACTGGCAATGTGCAGGCTCTCATCCAGCCTGGAAGTGCTAGGTCAGATTTATACAGATTTGGGGAAGATTGGACAGGACTCAGCCCCTTGCAGGATGAGGCCACCAGTGAATTTCCCCCACACCCAACAAAGCCTTCCTCTCTAGTTTTGTTCAGTGTCTGATGAAGCAAAATTATTATTGAGTCTTATCTCAATTTTTATTGTAAGAGCCTAATTTTGAAGTCAGTTTAACCAGACCTCCCTTTCCCCCATCCTCTTCCATCAGCAAGACATTTAGTAATATACAAATACCTCACTATGGCTTCAAGCTATAAATCCATTTATGATCAAGTAACATAAAGGACACTTGCAAGAGATTCTCGATCTGCCTGCTTTTCATATACAATGTTTTTGGACAAAAAAAAGAGATTAACTTTTTTTTTTTTGAGGTTTCCTCTATTAGCTGTTAGACTTAATGCACATAACTCCCTCATATCTGAGTAGCAAAATCTTGCGTCTGCCAAAAAATTTGTGATGCATTAGTAACAAAGCCATAATTTTATTTAATAAATACTCTCTTTGCTCTCACTGGGCTTTTGTGAGCCTGAATAGCTGGGAACCACTTTGCAGTCCTCATCTGAAAGGTCTCCTATAGACAGAATATTATGACTATTTTAAATAGAAAAGCTGTTATTGAGGCACCCCTGTGTTCAAGCTGTTCTTGACAGTAACCACAGCCAGCACACTGCAGCCTTGCAATCTGAAACTGCTAAGCTTGTAGTTAGCTTAGTTATTGTCACTCAGCAAACACCTTGTTCCTTATGATTTATTTATCCTTGTATTCTGCAGACTGTCCAGGAATGAGTTTGGGACTTCTTACAAATTAATTATTCATAATGATTCAGGGAGATTGTTCATGCAAACACATTTCAGGCCACAGGCTCTCTGTGAACTCTTTGCCTTCCTGATGTCTTTGCGTATTTGCTGTTCCTCATGTATTATCCACAGAACTCATGGATCACTGCAAACCAGATCAAGTGGCATTGCTTTTGTTCCCCAAAGGATGAGTCTCCCACCCATAGGAAGAACACAGGAGGGCTTCTGACATGAGCATTAGGGCATCTCACTGTTTGCCAGTTTTGGTGCCTCTCATTCAGCTGTTTCTGAAATCACATATTTTTGAAGACTGGGTTGGGCAGCTGGCATTGCTGTCACCTTTTTACTTCAGTTGCTACTTGCAGTTGTACTACAGAGGGGTTGGTAGGTTGAATGAGGGGGGAGAATGACTGGTTGAATCTGGCCTGTGGTAGAGGAATGCCCTCCTGCAGACTTAATCACAATCATTAGGTCAAAGTCAGGAAGGGAATCAAAGGGACAGACAGGAGAAGTGACTTTGCCCAGAAGGAATATTGCAAGGTCAGATTGTAACTGGCAACTTCAGCATCTCCATTGGTGTTTGGCCTGTGGGATTGGTGCCTCTGATTGCAATGAACCTGTCTTTTCCTCTTTATGCCCATTTCCTGCTCTTATTACTCTTGGCACCAGTTACCATACCATGAAAAGGCATTCTTGTGGGAGCAGGATGAAGGGGGCAAGGCCCTTGTTTCTCTCTCAGGGAAAAGGTTTGATAAACCTGACATGCTGCAAGGCCTCTGGGGAGTGGTGGCTGCGCTTGCACAATCACCAGGAGCAGGAGTTACATGCAAGACATAAAGTAATCCCTCTGTTCTATTGAAAATAGAGTAGCAAATAAACGCCTGGCATTAGTCTACCGGCAATGCCTGTGTCCACGTTTAGGTGCCAGCTTTTAGAAATATGTGAGCCTAGTGGCATGATCCCAAAAGCAAGCAACGAGAGCAACCGGAGGCCTTGACACTGTAGCTGGAGTGGAAAGACTGAAAGAACTGGGTTTGTTTACTCCAGAGACATCACTAAGGGGACACGACAGTGTAAAATGTTCCTGCAAAGAAGAGAGGAATAAACTGTTCTCTGCTGGATAGAGGAGAAGAAGGAATGGACATACATTACAGCAAGAGCCATTTAAGCTGCAGTGGAGACAGCTGGACTCGAGTCTGGGATGGCCGGGAAGTAACTTTATGCAATTAGGTGAGGTCTCAGGTTAGAAGCATCACTGAATTTTAAACTTCTCTTACATGTAGTAAAGAGAAATGTTACTTCTGGCTGTGCTTCAAGTCTCTTTGAAGAAGCTTTTTTCTCTACATTGTCTAATGAGGGAGCCCAGCTTCCTACATTAGCCAATTCATTTAAGTGCCTGAAGTTAAATGGGATGAATCTGGGCCTCAGTGACTGGCCTTTAACCTATGGCTCGTCCTCAGACCCTGTGGGTCCTGTGTCACAGTCTCCAGTCTCTGCTTTCATCATTGCCTTTCAACTTCTTTGATGCAGAGAATCTTTGCTTCACAAAAGCTTGAACAACCTTAACATTACACATATTTTCTGTTCTTCAGGAAAGTAAAGCATTTGTTTACTGTGCCAAACTGTTTAATTATTTGCCCTTTGAAAATATAAACATGATTCTAAAGGCTTTATCAGCTAAACCATTTTCCTTTTAGAATAATTGATAATGAGTAACATTTTGCCTAGTGGGTCATATTCCAGTGTAAGTGCTAAAAAGCAGATAAGGGAAAAGAGGTTTTAGTCTCACTTTTCAAAGATTCTTTAGAAACACCATCAAGTAGTGTAAAAAAACTAGAAAAAGATGCCATAGCAACACCATAATAACCTGACTGTCCTACCAGGTCAGAAGATGTAGCGCTAACAAAAGTTTATCTATAACCTCATTACTGTGAACTAAGGCAGTACTGAGGTATAGTCTTGGTTATTTTACACCAAGCACTTTTTTTGTGTCAAAAATGCCCTCCCCAGAAAAAATCATACTGGCCTAAAACTCTTCAGGTTTTACATTTAGAAAAACTGAGGTATTTCTTAAATGCTCTGTATTCTGGTTGTTTTTCACTTGTTTGTTTACTGGTTGATTCTTTTTTTCCTTGAGCTTTTAGGATGTGCTTGTTTTGCTTTTTACATTAAGCCTGGAAGAAGGTGAAGGTCTTCAATGAACCTTCTGGAGCTGAAACTGAAAAAAGCATGGAATTGATATTTCAAACTGGGATCAAAACACTTGCAATGCAAAAGCTTCTGCAGCATTACAAAGTCTGTTACATGGCATAAGTTATATCCATGCTTCCATCGTCCATCCACGGCAGGAATGAACGCTGATGGAATAACTGCAAAGCATGATGAGATGATGATGATGATGATTTTAACCTGTCTTCTCAAGCCTTTCCTCCTGTTGCCTAATTTCAACAAGGGCTGACAGAGGACAAAAGATCGCCAGTACAATAATCTCCTATCAATGTTGATGAAAATACTATTTGGTTAGAGAGAAGAAAGCCTACCAGTGCCTCACTCACAGAAAGGCAGCTGCAGAGCTTCTTTCACAGCGGATATCCAAGAACCCACACGGCAGAAGTATATTTGAAATGAAGATCCCCACAGTTTTAATTTTCAGAGGAGTAATTGCTTAAACAATATGTGGTTGGAATTATGGCACTTAGAGACTCAGTTGCTCTATAGCCACCTACTCCTCATTCCCCAGCCCCAAGTACTTTGAGCCACTTGGCTTCCTATCAACAAATTATAACTAAAGAAAAGTTAAAACACCCCCTGGGAGTTACATTTCTCAGTCCTGTGTTTGTTCTCTACAGCCAATCTTTACTTCATACTCACCGCAGTTATTGTTACAAATCAGGACTGGCTTTTTAATTTTGATTGCCAGCTCAACCAGGTCTGCTTGATCCCTTAGAATCAAACACTGTTTTTCTTCCAGCTCTATAAACAGCAAAGCTCTGGGCTCAGCTAGACAGTAGCTACTGCTCTCACACTGCTGTAAAGGCATGAGCTGTATCAGAGCACAGCTTGCTCCTGCAGCTGCCTTGGCTCCAGAGGGGTGTTTGTGTCACTGAACTAATCACACATGACTTGGACAAGAGGCAGGCAGGAGCAGATAAGGGGCTGTTTTTGCAGAGTCCGTTCTTTGTCCATGGCCGTGTTTTGGTGAATGAAATCATTGCAGTGCAGACAGCAGTGTGACTGAGCAGGAAGGGAGCCTGGTTGCCCCTTAGTTACAATCCCCCCTTGGTTATGTGCTCTCAGCCTTGGATATTTAACCCTTATGTGGCTTCTCAAAGCAGTAAAATTTTGTATAAGAGCAGTGGCATGTTGTCTGGAAGTGGTGAACTTTAATACCTTTAAAAACAGCATACATACTAAACAGGCAGATACTTGGGAAAGAGAAGCAAAAACGTCCCCAGCATTTTCCTCATATGTATGACAGAATAGGAAGAAATAGTGCTTTTTCTGTGCAAGATTTGTCCCTCCAGTATGAGTGGGAAGCCAATAACTTGGATATTTTTAGTCCCAGTGCCATGAGCTGCTTATGGCACAGAGTAGTTCCAATACAAAATTATATGCTGTCTCTCTTCCCTAAATGCAACATAAATAAATCAGTAGTTTCTTAGCTAGGTGGTACCCACATCTGTTGGCTTAGTGAGTGAAATGGAGATCATCTGTCTGTGGGTGCTGCCCACCACACAGGGACCTAATGCCCAGCAGGAGCCATTCCCAAGGGTACTAGCTGGTGAACTATGGTTTGCCCTGCTGGGCTTCAAAGCAGTTGTGCCTTCAAGGGAGGACCTGGTTTTGAAATTTTAACTGACTGCATGTGTTCTTAATTTCACAGGAAGACGATTGCAGGAAGGAAATGGGCTAAGGTGAGCTGTGAGGGGGAAAAAAATAAGCACTGAGAGACAGATAACAAACATGGTGTGCTGCTGGAGAGGATTGCTGTGAACATGGATGGGAAAGAACTTCAGTGCAAGGGAGTGTATTTAGCACACAAAGGGAGATGTCCTGAAGAATGGCTTTGGACAAGACACTTGAACATAGCTAGAGCAGCTGAAGAAGGAGGAATAGCAAGAAAAACTTCCTGCTTTTGTGATCTAGTAGGCTGTGGAGCAGTCTTAGAGAAGCAGCAGAGATCCTGAACAGATCACAAAGCAGAACACAAATATCAGTTGTGTTCAAGCAGAAAGGTATGGACTATTCCTGCCTTTGGAATTCAACGTAGCAAGGACTGTCTACTTTGAGGGAGAGATGACACTGAGACTAGAAAAGAATAGAGGTTTTATTTGTGTAAGCAGAAGACCCATGGATGGGCTGATCCAGAGAGTTCACTAAATATGTCAGGCTGGACTCCATTATTCCTTATTGCTTGATATGTCTTCCCTGGAAGCTGAAAAATATGGCTCTTCATCAATTAAACAATG
Organism: Phainopepla nitens; assembly: GCA_013400175.1. Taxonomy (NCBI): domain Eukaryota; kingdom Metazoa; phylum Chordata; class Aves; order Passeriformes; family Bombycillidae; genus Phainopepla; species Phainopepla nitens. The sequence continues at coordinate 412,386 of VXBQ01017475.1, forward strand.
CTGGATGGAGATTTAAAACCTTGCTCAAGAGCCACATCCAGAAACTCAGGCAGCTGGCTGGATCTGAGCCACTGGGTTTTGACTTGAAAACAAAGAAAACCTTCCTATGAACTGAGATATCTATTACTATCAGTTTGTCTTTTGTCTGAAATGAACCATTATCTGCTTCCTTAGCATCAAAGGTAAATAATTCATGAACACAAGAGAGAAGGAAAAAAAGAATCCTTTAGCAAGAGAACTGCATATTTTGAGGCAGCCTGTTGTCAGGTCATGGCATGGCATTCCTATGTCGCTGATCTGAACAGTGACAGGGAAAAAAGGTTTAAACAGGGGAAGAAGGTTTAAAAAAATGACTGAGCTCAGATTTTTTTCCCCAGACAGCCTTGCAGGGATGAGCACATGGGGTCTTCAAGCTGTGACTGTTGGATCTGTACACTATCCCTTCAACTCACCCAGTCTGAGTGGATGAAGAGCTCTGTGCTGTGCCTCACACTTAGCACATGCAATTATTAGCACTTTAAATGTTTAGCTCTACATCTCTCAATTTCTCACCTCTTTTACATACTCAAGGCATTAGACTGTACTGTATGTTTGACCCACAGGTTCTTCTTGCACCTTTCTTGGTTGGATTGGTTGAGTGCAGTGTTACAGCCATGAAGAAGAGTCAGTTTGCAGGTGTTAGGTCAGGCTGGAATAGCTTACCCTGTACTATTGTCCCTCAATACAGATAGGAAAGTTTGGATCATCTCATCAATAACAAATTATTTGTCTCTAATTATGTTTCAAACTCCTTGTTGCCTTGCTCCTCAACAGTGAACTCTCTCAAGTGTTTATTGCTGTCCTGGTTACCCTTCTCTCACTGCATCAGCCATGCAAAGAAACCCCCATTTTTTACCACACTCATTGTCATGACAACATGTTTGTGTGCTGCTGCTTGTCATTTTATAGCTCTAAAGCTGAGGAAGCAACACTGTTGCACTTCAGCCCTATGAACCCCAGTACTTTACGCTCTTGTTCTGCCCCGAGCTCTTTCCTAAGATCACTTAAAATTCTGCTTACTTCCCTTTCTCAGGGAAAACAGGAGGAAGGGGACAAACTGTTAAAGCATGGGTAATGTCAGGATGGGCCAAAGGGGGAATGAAGGGAAAGCAAGAAGTGAGATTAAAACTGGAGACAAACCTCTTCTGCTGTAGCAGTGATATACAGGATAATTCCTCCCATCCTCTTCCCATGTCAGATTCATAAACACAACCATATGTTCAGGTAAATCCACTGTCCTTCAGCCTTCCCTTTGCTGCATGATGTTACAATTTCATGGAAGAAAGGAATCCCACTTTCTGAGTATTTTTTTTTTATTTCTTCTGCTCAGATTCTCCATTGGTAACTGAGGAAGCAATTTTAGCCTACTTTAATACGGTGCTTGAGACAGGGTTTATGCTTCCATGGGCAGGGGTTGTCTTCTGATAATGGGATCCTTGCTAGCACTATATTCTGGCCAGTGTTCTTCTAAGCATTAAAGACCCCATCTAAATTATAGAAAAATGCCAGTGATTATGTTGATAAATAGGACAATCCCAAAGGGTTTTAAATAGCACTTCACAGCTTTGAGAAGCTGCCTCAAAATTTCCTTGCAAATGAGAAAGTTAACACCTGGCTGGGAAATTTATTAAAATTGCAAACGTTAATTTGCTTCTAGCTTGACTTGGATCACTCATCATCTACAAGAAAATTGCACAGAGAGATTTGACCCAAACCAATGAATTGTTTGAAGAATAGTTCCACTTCAAGAGCAACCGAATTGGTGAAAATGTTACTGGAAATAATTATGTTCTTTAGAGAATATTGATCTGAGCCTACCTTGATGAATTCTCTGAAGAATTCTCCAAAGTCATCTGATGGATGTCTCCAATGATTTTACTTGTAATCATTGCATGGAAAGTTCCTGTTACACAATTATACTTTTTCTTTTTTTTTCCTGAGAGAACTAGTGCCTCTCCTGGCACTTGAAGTGTCATATCAAAAAGCACTTGAGACCACCTTCCATGGCAAAATGAAGTTGTGCTTGACACATAATGATATGTAATTGGAAGTGGAGTTATCCCTGGGAAAAGAATATGCAGCCTAAACCTTCCTCCCAAACCACTCATGACATAGAACTGTTTCCTGCATTACTAAACAGAGCACAAAGATTTGTGTTACTTTATGGCCACTGAATGGGAACTTTCAGTGAAAGTCAGTAAAGTCTTTCAGACCCTGGCAAGTGACAGGGGACACATGATAAAATCTGTATTTAAGATTAAGATAGTTGGAGTGTCCTTCCTTTGGCCTGATCCAGGCCAAATCACAACTGACATAAATCAGTCATGGCTCTGAGTTTCTTTAACTAGTTTGGTACCTCCACCCACTGCTGCTGGGTTTGGGAGGCTCCTGGGGTGCAGTACCTGTAGCTGTCCTTACCTCAGCTCTCCTGACTCCCAGCCACTGCAGCTCACCAGAGTGACAGAACAGAGTAAGGCAGGTGCATTGTATCTTATAGTGAGTTTCTTGCCATCCCTGTTTTCTGTAATTTTGTATAAATGCAGCAGAATTTGGCCCAGTACAACTGTCTGGGTTGAATTTCCCCAGCCCACCACAAGTCCTGCCCCTTCAGGTCCGTGAACTGATTTGTCCCCATACCCCAGGGACACACACATCACCCCACAGGAGCTGCTTGGATCTCTCCAGCTCCATCCCTCTGTTGGGTGAGGCCATTTGTGTTCCAGGACTTGCAGATCCTCCCTCTTAGCAGCTGATGTTACTTCAGCATTAAGAACAAAACAAAGTGGGTTAAGCTTGATTTTAATTAAACATTTCCTGCTTTCACAATGAAAGTGGAAAACACATGTGGGTGTCTCCTCATGCAGTGTGAAGGACAAAACAATGCTCTATAGGAATGGTGTAGATGTTAAACCCTTTGGCACATCTTGTCCAGCTCATTTTCCTTTGAACTCAGGCTGGGAGGATGTACTTAAAATGTTTCCCTCCTGTGTGTGTCAGAGTCCTACAGATGATGAGGAGAAATGAAGATTCATGTGGGCTATTTCAAACAGAAAGGATTCTTCACAAATTGTGTGTTTCCCCTAGTTCCTAGCCCTGTAAGGAACGATAGGATGTGGAATATCATCTCGATTCAGTCTCAGAAAGAGGTGTGATGCTTTGATTTCAGAATGGCTGTAGGGAATCAATTGTTTCCCATATCTCTGTGTGTACATGTTGTAAAACTTCTACCTGGGCAAAACCACTCACAACTGCAAGATTCCTTTTTTTGCCCTGCTGCACTCTTGCCACTTGCCAGTATCTGGGACTACATCCAAAGGTGCCTTTCTGAAATAAGAAACTAATTTAGAGGGAGATACTCAGGGGCAGTCACATAGCAATCACAGCCTGATTGACTAGATGGGCTAAAGATGTGGCTCAGTGTGGCACTTTATAGGCTTGCAAATCTCATAGAAGTGGTAAGGAACTAAGGAACTCTCGCATGGAAGTCTGTACTTCCTAAAAGATGTGGAGTTAGTGGTTGCATCTATTGCATTTTTGGCTTAAATCTCATAACTGAACCCAAACTCGTTGCTCATGTGAGCTGGCAGTGCTCTGGCACTGGGCTGGAATGAGTTGGCCCCTGGAGCAGAGGGATTAACTGGTGGCACTGAGGGTCACTCAGGGATGTTTTCCTTGGAGTGCTGCCTTCCTCTTTCTGTTGAGGAGCCCTGTAGGCAATGAATTAAAAAGAAGACACACGGAGGAAGTAAGTGGAAAACACCCTGTTCTCCTGCACAACCCGTGATCCTGCACAACTTGTGTGGATGCAATTCGCTCTAAATCATTTTGGTTCTGAGAACTCGGGGCCAAATTCCAGCATGGCAACCATGGAAAGTGAGAGAAGAGGCATCCTCTGGCCCATGCCCCTCCTCCAGGAGAGAAGCAGTTTTGCCTTTGCCATTCTCACCCATTCCCCACTTGTTTTGCAGAATCTCTTTTCATGCAGATTCTGCGGCACCCTCAAGAAATCTACCACGCTACTTCCCTACAACTCCAACCAAAAGGTTTTCTCTACTGTCTGGATTTTTCATGTTGCAGCTGATGCTTCAGCTCAGATGTTCCCAGCCCCATCTTGAGCAGTGTCCCTTCCCCAGCCTTAGGACCCGAAGATTCCAGCCTGGGTAGTCCCACCTACTGCTCACCTTTTTACAAAGGGACAACATGAAACTCAGCCTGAAGTAATTAATTTTGTCCCCTTTTCTGCAGTTAGTTTAATTATTTCTGCTCTGCTGTAGTCCCTCCAGAATCATCTTTTTTCCTACACTTGTGGTTTTTTATTCCTACCTGCCAAGATATTTTGGCATTTTAACTGTTTGATTTGCAGCCTCTCTCAGTTCAGTGGCCTCTGCAGCTTTAGTCTCTCTTTTTGGAATTGCAAGGTTTGAAATCACCTGTGTAGCAACGCTCTGAAACTCGAAGTGAATCTGACATCCAAATTGCACAGCTCTCCTAGAACCCAAGGGGTTTTGGCTGAACTTTGTCTTTTAATAGCTTGCATTAACAACAAGGGCTAAAATTGTGGCCTGACACAAAGCTATTGTTAGAGATGTTTGCACTTTCCTAATAGAATATAAATGTTCTCAGAAGACAAAGTTCCAGTAAAGCTTCATTAGAGCAGGCTAGTGAAGCTTAGGGGATGGAAAGAGTCAGCAAACGCTTTCAGGTATGAGCTCTTTTTCTTGTCTGCTTGGAGTTTTATTTGACTGCTCATATTATGATCTTGGCACAGACAAAAACCCCATTTGTGTGTGATCAGGAAGCAGTACTTACTACCTCATTGTTGGACTCTGCTGCAGGGCACAAAAGCATATTTCTTTCTTCTGCATACAGATGGATATTCCTGAATAAGGTAGATTATATCCAAGTATTAAGGAAATAACTTCCAAGAAAAATTTCTATCCTTCCTGGTACTAATCTTGATTTTACTCTTTCTTTAATTTATAAAGGCTATTTACTATTACTCTGACAAGGTTTGGTGAGATGTGCAGCCCTGCACTATCAGGCAAGAAGAGTTATTTTGACAGCACAAGCTCTAACACCATCCACCCAGCCCATCAATCACGTTTCCCCAAACACTCAATGAAAGAAAGCAGTATTCTATCCACTTTCTCCCTATTTTTGCTCAAAACAAGCAGAAAATAGATGAGACTTTGTGAGGCCAAGCAGACTGAGTCAATGCAGTCCTGACTGCAAACTCCTTGCGGTGGAGACCGATCCATTGCAGTGGCAGATGATGGTGCCATTATGATGACATTCATTCCTGTTAACAATGCACTGCACTTTCACTCTTGTTCCTTTACTTTCCCTCTCAGTAAGGCAGGTCCAAGGGCAGGGACAAAGATCTGAATTCTCCTCTCAGGTTACCCTAATGCCCTGTGGGTCTCCTTGCCAAGTGGCTGAAGAACCTGACTTGGAAAAAAGAATTGTCAGAGCTCTGTTGATTTCTGTAAAGTCAGGATAAATTGTGACAACAGAAGCCTTCTCAGGACTCTTAAGAGGAAATAAACTGGAGGATTACTAGGAAAACTGTACTGATATTCACACAAAGGGCTAATCTTGAATATGATTTGCTAAAGGAATTGCTGGCACTAGAGAGTAGCAGAAGTTAAGAGTCTGTCATGGAGAACAATCTGTCCTGGCTCATCTTGCACTGGTTATCTTGAGAGCTATGGGCTGGGGAGATGATGCTGACCCAGTCCCATCTGGCAGGGCTGGTCTGGCTGTGGTTTGATGCTCTGGAGACAGCACTGAAGGGCTCAGCTCAGGAAACCATTTGCCCTTCCAGATCAACTTATCTGCTCTCCCTTGAGCAGTCTTCTCTTCTGCAGAAGGCAGCAGCAAATAGATCAAGGAGGAGGCAGAAGACAAGTGGTGTCTGAAGACACACAGGCCCTTGTCCATGGTTGATCAATGGTTTTAGTGAGGCTGAGGAACTGAGGCTGTCAGGGGACCTTGGAAGGAGAGAATGAGAGCAGAGGAACTCTTGCAGTTTTCATTAGAGTAGGGCCCAATGAGGTCAGTGTAACACAAACACAGGCAGGGATAGCTATAGCTCCAAATTAAGATGGAAAAACAAAGGCTTAGTAAATGTCCTGAGATACCCCAAGTCCCATCAGAACTCAGAGGCAAAGCCAGGAAGAGAACTTTTCCAGTGATTGATGGTTCTGTTTGTTTTTAAAAATTATTAAAATCTCTCCAACTCCCTACCCCACAAGTTTCTGGAATTTGATGTAAAGAGAACATTTCATTTCAGATTCAAGCATTGTAGGATGTTCTAAAACCTATTTTCTTGAACAAAAGGGAATGAAATTTCTAAATGAAGACCTATTTCCAGCTGGAAACCAAATGTTCTGGCTGGAGTTGCCAAGAGGAAAAATTTCAGCTTTCACCATTTATTGTGGTTTGTTATTCATGGACAGTTGAATACAACTGAGACAAATTCACAAAAGGTTTACGTTTGCTGGCAGGTCTCCTGATGCTCTGCTGAGCCCCATCATGAGGGGCTCCTTCAGCTGTGGCCTGCCAGGACCACTTGCTTGATCTACTGTTTTCCAGTTGGCACCTGCCTTTCTAATATTGTTACCTGTGGTCTGTACCACTTGACAAACTAGCAGCAGTGGGCAGGAGCCCCTGTGCAGCACATTTCTAGAGCTGGGGGCTCTGGAAATCCAAAGGGCTCTCTGCTCTGGGTGTGTTTTCAGTAGGGGCTGTCCCGTGTGAGCTTGGGCTGTGGTGTACAACCCAGGGCAGCACCTGCCCCAGCCCTGCTGGGTGCTACTGCCTAAAAATGAGCAGCACTGGAGTGTCTCAGAGGCTGCTGTTGTGGTTGAAGCTGGTTTCTGGCCAGGTGGAATCTGCAACTCAAAAAGTCCCCAGTTTGCTTGAGTGTGTCATTCCAGGGGCATCTGAAAGTTGGACTACCCACAGGCTAATTTAGCTATGCCACTACTTATTCTGTATTCAGTGAATGTTTCCTAGGCATTCAAGAACCTTCAGCTTCTTAATCCAGGGAAAGGAGAGATTAAACACTCAGCAGGCCATATCTTTATTAGCAATTTCATTATTAAATTATTTTTAAAAGAGAACATGAATCTTTTTGTCACAAAAATATACCCACGGTGCTAACAGAAACTGATTATTCTGGATATTTAAGTAGAAGGAATGTTTAGCAATTCTTTGCAGGTGCAGGTGGCTTGACAGAATTTAAAATGACATAAAACTGTCTCCTCCTTTAGACAAACCTTAAAGCTATTTATAGCTACTTATCTATTATGTTGTAGCCCTTCCTGGCTGTTTATAGCATCATGTAGGGCACCACTGGGAGTTACCATGGTGCTTGCAGGGAACAGAAGATGAGGATGTGGGTTCTGGTACTGTTTCCATTTTGCAGCACGCTCGTGTACACACACTTCTAGTGCCAGTTGCTTACCAGTACAAAAGAACAAACTCCCTGGTGTGCCTGGAACATCACCCCTTCACATCAGCAGGGCATTTGGTCTCTGTGATTTATGCCATGCTGCTGCAGGCGAGTGCTGGTAAGATATCTCCTGCAGATGGGAGCGAGAAATCCTGCATGACACACAGCAGCTGCAGGAGGATATAACAAGAGTGCATTAAAGTTTGTATCAAGCTTTCAACAGCTTCAAGGGTGTTCTGTACATGCTCCTGGGCATTTTTGTGTCATAAAAAACATCAGAAAATTGAATGAAACAGAGACCTTCACCTCTGCAGACAGAGCACAAAATCTTGAAAAAGGTGAAAATGGGTTAAGTTGTATGTCCAGCAACTGTTTAAGCTGCTCCCTGTCCAAGAAGAGGGGAAACACAGACTTATAATTCTAAACTTGAACATTTAGTTTGTTAACATACTCTTTTTTTTTTTTCCCTCTCTGTAATGCAGAAGGAACTTAAAACAGAGGAATTGAACCTGCTGTGGTGTCCACTGTTGTTTTCCTTCTCTGACCATTTTGGGCAATGATACAGATAAACAGAATTCACTAGTCTGGGTTTAAGCTCCTGGCTCATGCTCCCAGGACTATTGCCAACTTAATGAACTTTGCCCTGAGTTCTGTTTGGAGTTTCACCCATGATTTGACAAAACGTGAAAGGTATTAATGATCTGATGTCTTAGTGCTTTTCATCTACTATGCCAATGTTATAACGTGAAACTTCATAAACAAAGGGCCAGATTTTTTTTTATAGTCCAGATCCTTAGCACACAAGTCAGCTTTCCTTGCACAGGAACTGCATGAAGATTGCTGCCATATTCCTCCGTGTCAGGCTGGTTCACCTGTGCTGCCTTTGAACTGTCAGAGCTGCTCCATCTCACATTGCCCTTCAAAGGCAATAAAAGGCCAGAAACAACTCAGTCTATGAGCAAGCAGAGGCCATGCAGTTCCCATAGCCTCCCACAGAATCGAAATTCTCATTTTACTCCTACACAGCTGGGAGATCATCCTTTCCCTGAAGCGACCCACACAAGGCTAGAGAGTTGTAGCAGGGAGAAACCATGGCTTTGCACAGGAAAAATCTAATCCTTATTTTCTGGGCTAATTAAAAACTATACTGATATTTCTTTTAAATCTCATAGGGTTTGGTTAAGAAATTAGGCTCATTATTACTCAGCTTTATGGAACAGATTGTACATTTGGTTAACCCCATGAGTAAGCAATCTTGAGTTTGCATCTCTGAAATGTAGTTTTTTGGGCACTCAGAGACTTGCTTTCATGGTGAATACCATGGTCATTTGCCACTTGCTGGAAAAAATCTCTGTTAACATATTACCAAGAGGGCAAAATCCAATATTCTCTTATAAGGGGCACATGTTCTTATTTTCGTTGCCCAGTCAAGTAAAAAGCTGATATCATCCTAAACACTGGTCACAGCTACTTGGAAAACTTTTTATTCCCAGACACATTCCTTAGATAACATTGCTGTAATTCTTAATAATGAAATACTCTCAAAACTTCTCCTGAGACGTGTAACACAGGCAAATCCTGCTCTTTGCAGTAGATAAACCCAGGAGCTAAAGCCTCCTAAATATCTGGAAATTACCACCGCAAAGCCTTGCCCTGCCTTTTGAGTGCAAGGAAAGGAGACCTGCAATGGTTGGTGCTCTGCTCAGGTAATTCAAATCAAAAAGCCTTGCAGGAATGGCTCTTCCTAGGCAACAGTGGCATTGCAGTGATCCAGACACTACATTTTTTTCCTTTCCTCTAGGGTAAAGATGATTCAAAGATATCCTGGTGTGTGAGAATAGTTCAGAGATGTAATGGGCCTTCTGTGAAATGTGCATGGATGTGAGGAAATTGAGACTCCTAAAATCAGCAAAAGTTGGTGTGACACGAAGCCCATGCTCTTGGCAAGACTTCCAGCAGCTGCAGAGAGCTCTGGGATGGGGACGTCCTCATGGAATCCGTGGGGAATGAGGCTGTCTGCTGCTGTGGGACACACCTAGAAAGGAAACATGACAGATCATTGATTCCCTGCTGTATTTCCCAGGTTATCTGAACTTCTGGACTCCCTTGTGTGGAGAAAAGGGAAGAAAAGATACATTTGGCACTTTCCATTTGCTTCACCAGCATTAAAAAAACAAACAAAAAAAACCCCCCAAAAAACAACACATAATCTCAGAATAGCAGAAATGGTATCAGAAAGTTTACAGACAGAAGGAGCTGTCTGTTTTAAACCCCATTACACTTAAGTGGATTCTTTTCCCTAAAGCAATTCACTCTCTACATTTTCTTCAAGTGAGCTCACAAAATGGAGGTGTTTCCCCTGTGCAGCACATGGAGCAGAGGATGCTGAGAGCTCATTAGCCCTAAGTGCTGTGTAGCTCCACATCCATCAGTGTGCCAGGAACTTCCAGCAGAACACAACTGCACTGTCAGTCAGGAAAAGGAGAGCTCACCATGAAATAGCAAATATTTAGGAAGATGAAAAGATCAGATGTTCAACTGGAGACTGGAGTAGGACATAAACGCTGTCAGATATGAGGAGGCACAACAGACATTTGTAGAGAAAGGTTTGGAAGGTCCTTCCAATTACAAGTCTCCACAGAGCCCAGAACAGAAGGGCCACAAGACCCAGTTGGGGGCTGTCCTTGCTAACATAACTCTTCCACCAAACAGAAGATTCCTTGTCAATGAGTTATCTCACCTCCACTCACACTATCTTTACATAAACAACACTTTATGCAAGCAGATAAGTGTGTTGTTTATTAACGATTATGTGGGTGGTGATGTTTGTACCAGCACCAAACATCCAGCTCAAAAATTCCCCTTTCCTAACAGGTTTTTGCTGCTGGTATCTTGACGTTGTTCTTCACATGATGTCAAACTTTAGATTTCTTTCATGAAAAAATATTACCCAACTTTATGTAACATCAGCAATCTCAGGTCTTTACAAAAGAGCTTGGAAGAGTTTTAAAAGCAGGACTTTGCAGAGAGGTAAATTAGATACACTTCAAGTCTACAAACACAAAAGTTCTAAGAAAGCACATATGTATTTTCTATTCTTACAGCACTTCCCACCTAATGCTAAACTCTGCCTGACTCCCTTCCATTAATGAAGAGTTAATTCCTGGCACATAGTAAGATCCATATAACAGTAATAAGAATAATTAATAACAACAAAGTTTAGAGATATTAAGCAAGATTAACAAAGGATTAAGGCTGTTTCTCTGCAGAAAGAGTAGAACTCATGATTCTTTAACTGTGAATCTAGATCCAAGCACTTATAAAGTACCATGGATATTCTTTTGGTATTTTGTGTTTTCCAGGGAAAGGAGGTAGGTACCACACTTGCTGTGGGGCTAATGGCTGAGAATTAGCAGCCTTAGCTCACATTTTTATTAATGTGCAGGGGCAATTATGCAAGATGTTTTTCTGCACAAAAAATGAAAAAAAAAAAGTCTTTAACAAATAGTTTTCTGCCTTAAGCCAGCTTACATTGAGGAGGAGGAGAATGAACTGAATTCAGCTGTCATTCTTAGCAAAGTCTGGCTGGGAACCTTTGGTATTAAGGATCACAACAATCATAAAAAACAAGCAGTCACAGCCCTTCCCCAAAAGACCACTTCTGTGACTTTTTGGATTGCAGAGAAAAGTAAAAACATCATCTATGAAGACAAAATATAGGGTTTCTAAAAATACATTTTGATTTTATGTCAAATTTTTTGATGTGCAGAAAGTGTGAGGGGAAGTGCAGCACATTTTGTCTGCATGATGTCTGTATACTTACTGTGCAATTAGGGTTTCTTTCATGATAGAATACAAGTCTTCTTGGAAACATTTTTGCAATTTCTATTGAATTTGTGAATTGTGCAGTAGAAAATGAGTTACAACCACCTGTAGATCTTTGAAAAGCAGTAAGTGTGTTTTTCTGATCCAGTTCTATTTATAAAAACACCCAGCAGCTGGTGAAAAATGAAGTCTGTGTCTCTCACACTGCCCCAGAAGTTGTGAACAGCAGCTAAATGCAATCCTGACAGGCCACAGAGATGCTGTGAGCCAGAAGCTGCATCTGTTCATGTCTACCCTGTGAAATAGATGAGTATGAAGGCAGGGAGTGGGAAATCTCTTCTGGTCCTTTCTTTGCCGTTTGTTCCAAGGAAGTGATGGAGGAAAACTAATTTCCTTAAACTAAAGAGGGCATTTTGAAGGTAGGAGTGTGACAGGACTGATTCCCTTCTTTCTGGCTGAGGATTTTGAGTCTTTGGAGTGGTGCTGCAGGAAGCTAAATTATTTCCACCCTTGCAACACTGAAACAAAATTAGAACATAATTCAGAAGCCTTAATTGGGATCCCAAGTGGCTGTTGCCCACACAGATTCCTCAAATTGGCAAAATTCTCAGAAGAGCACAGGAGTACAAAACAGTGCAGGAAAGCCCATAAGGTATCAGGAAGATGCCTTTGGTCTTTGCCTTACCTCCTCCCACCGCAAAAAAAAAAAAAAAAAGGAATTTAATTTGCAGTTTTACTTTTCATTAGCTAGTCACTGTTTGCTACACCTAATCTGTAATTGATAGCATGGATGTTGCATTCTGCAAAGTTAAAATATCACTTATTTCACTACTAACTGACTTTGCAAAGCTTTACAATGTCACTGCCTGCCATTTTAAAAATATACAGGTACCCTGAGTGCTCCTTCAAAGGGAAATCTGAAGGTTTCTGTGGGGTAACAATAATATCATCATCACAATGTTTAAACTCCAAGTCATGAGAAGTTAGAACCAAAACCTATTGCCCTTCTCCAATTTAAAAAAAGATGTTAATATAAGTTTATAAAAATCTCACATGACTCACTGAAGTGCAGGGCAAAATTTATATCCTGCAGACAGGATATAAGAGAGTTTATAATATTGCAGTGAGCTATTTTCATCTCAGTGATGCTTCTTGTAACCTGGGCCTTTTTCTGCATTCAAACAGGAGCCTGGGAGCCTAGCATGCTGTCACTCCACAGCTTCCTGGGTTTGCTACCAGGTCTCCAGGGCATCAGGATGTATGCTTGGAAGGCTAATATGATAAATACAAGGAAACTCATGATGAGCATAAAACCTGTGGCTGACACTGTGGCCTTGCTGTATTGTGCAGTCCTCGTGCCAAATCCCCGGACCTCTCACCCACTCACCACCCCTTGGATAAGCTTTTTATTAACTCACCTCAGCTCTGGATCTGACAGCTGACAACTGCTGTGCCAGCTGCAAAGGTTCCAAAGGCATTTTTGATATCCAGAGCTGGCTGACGGACACAGCTCTCGCTGTGCTGTGGGGAAACATCACAGGGAGGTGACCCACTCCTTTATGGGTCAAAGCTGCATCAGGGTGAGCTTAGACTGGACATTAGATGGCTTTTCTTTAGAGAGAGGGTGGTCAAACACTGGAACAGACTTCCCGGAGAGGTGGTTAATGCCTTAAGCCTGTCAATGTTTAAGAGACATTTGGACAATGCCCTTAACACACTTTAACTGGGTTAGCCCTGAACAGGTCAGGTAATTGGATTGGATAATTGTTGTAGGTCCCTTCCAACTGAAACATTTCTATTCTATTCTATTCTATTCTATTCTATTCTATTCTATTCTATTCTATTCTATTCTATTCTATTCTATTCTATTCTATTCTATTCTATTCTATTCTATTCTATTCTATTCTATTCTATTCTAATGCCTCTATGCCAACTCTATGCCAAATAAAACTAAAAAGAGGCTGTGAATGCATGAATAAACATATGTGGAAAATGTGTTTGTGCTCACCCACTTATGTTAAATAGAGAAATTTGTTCTCACCCCTGGCTACCTGACATCCAAAGTACTCATTTTCCCTTTTCCATTTGCAACATGGAGACTGCCTTCTCTTCCTTTTAATTGTGGTTGGCTCCATGGTGTCTTTTAGTTATCATTAGTCACAACTAAAGCCATATGAAGAGGCACAGTGAGATCCTTTAATTCAACATAAACTTTTCACAGCTTGGCCTCCCAGGGATTTATTACTGACTGAGTCGTGCTGACACGTGGGATGACTTCTGCCTGCTGAAGAGCTGAAGACTTGAAGGAACTTCAACACAGATTTTCACATGTGCTTCTGACATATTTAACAGTTGAGGATCCATCACCACAAGCTGTAATTCCAGCCAGGGGTAGGATACTGGTTCTGTGTAAGGGTCACACCAGCACCTCAGGCTGCACCAGTCCTGTGCCACTCCAGGATGCCAGAGGAAATATCAACTTCCATGCTGAGTCAGTGTCACCTCAGCTTGTGCCTCCCCATGAGACTTCACCAGAAGTAACTTCCTTGCAATTTCGTATTACTAAAAGCCAGTACCAAGTCAGACTGACTGGGTGTTAAGCTTTGTGATTTAAGGCTCCAGTTTACAAATGCATTTGTCCTGTTTTATACACACAAATCCCTAGGAAAGAATAGCCAAATCTTCTTCTCCTCCAGTGTAAACCTTGTGCCATCCAAGGTGCCAGAATTCCATTTTCTTTGGATTTGTACTAGACAAAGCAGTATTTGTTCAGTTTTTTTCCTGCCTGAGAGTGATTTCTTTCTCCTGTTTGCTCCATCCATCTTTGGTAGGAGTTTAATACAGTAAACCAAATAACAAAAAAAAACCAGCTGCTGCCCCAAACTACTCTAAATCCACCAAGTGTCCTAATTCCTTCACTATCTCACTTACAGTTCCCTATATAGTAATATTAATAATGACAAGCTCCTAGGGGCTTAAAAGGTAATCAGTTTTTACCAATTAAAAAAAAATTAATTTGTCAAGTGGGCTGACAGGGAAGTCAATCCCAGCAGCTCTGGAATCCTACCAGGGCAAGGTCCCAACTCTGTGGCAGCACTAATAATGTTGAATCTGCTGAGTTTATTACACTGCTGGTATGTCAGACTTAACTAAAGAAGGAAAAGAGAATAGAAATTTATATTGGCATCTGCCTGCTAAAAAGATCAGCAGTAGATCTTAGGCATTAAGGCGTAGAAAAGAATAAAAAATTACCCCAAATCCACATTGCCTGGACTGCTCATTATCATTCAAGAAGCTCTCTCTGGTCTCCTCAAACCTTTCCATAAAAACCTGACACATAAAAAGCAACACACCTTATGGCTACAGATGATATTCTTCTAGTACTGCATTTTGCTCCAGAACAGGAAGGAACCAGAGACTGAAGATTTTCTTGTCATTTAAGCAGGCTTTTAAATCATAATGAGGTTCTGTGCAGATGAACTTCCTGAAGATGCAGCAGAACTTGCTTGTTTAAGGTTCTCTGAACACTTCTTTTAGGAGTGGATGTCATTAGGGAGTCCTCAGGTTATAATTGTATGAACACATCCTCTAGTAATTCTCTGACCCCTCTCAGACCGAGAATGATTCTCTTGCTCCTTCAAGGAGAATTAAAGGTGCAGAGGAATGAAATCATTCCTCTGGATGACCCTAGGAATCCACATAGGAGTGGGAATGGACCCCACAATTCAGCCCTCAGTGCATTGGTCTGGATGTTATTGTTTTTTTCTGGGATATAATTTTTTTTAATGGGGCAGCAATGAAATCCAAAAGCAGTCCATCCCAAGTCAGCTACATGAGCTGTCTTTGACGGGAAAGAGAGGATCTTCATTTTTGAGACCTTGCCATGTCAATAACCAGGGTTACTGTCTAGATATTTTCATCTATGTGCCTTGATCTATGATACTGTTTTCAGCCACAGGGGTTTTCCTACCTGAATGAAATATTACCTTGAAGCTGTACAAAAATCACCCTTCCTAAAAATGACAGAAATTGCTTCATTGATACAAGAACTAGATTTGTTCAACAAGGGTTCTAATATTTCAGCCCTCTGAAAAGTACATCTTGTCTTTAAGAGAGAATTTATAGCAAATTTGTGATTTAGTCCTCCCACAGCATCATATATAACCAGCTGCACATGGGAAAATTCTCCAAAGGGTGACAAATCTTTTCTTGTGGTAACTGGGAAACCTTTAGCTTCTTAGCATTAGAAGCATGGAGAAAAGTTCACACAGAGATTGCCTTACTGCTGAAAATTCAATACCTCCTTGATATTTGATGCAATTTTTTGCCTGTCACTGGGATGTTTTGGATGTGAAAATAAAAAGTAAAATAAAATTCACTCCAGAAGCACTATACATGGGCATACAGAAAGAATTTCAGTTTGTGCAGCGGGATGTTTCCTGGATGAAGGCAACATGTGCAGTGCTGCAGATGATCTATGAGAAGAACCAGAGCCTAAAGAGATCTGGAGATAGAGGGCTTTGGAGGAGCAGAAAGGCAGGTATCAAAGCAGCCAGCCTGGGAACAGAGAGTCCCATGCTGAACAACTCCTTGTCTGCTTGGCTGGCACTGCGGGCGAGATCACGCCAGAGTTACACCGACACTGGCAGTGAACACAGGAAGGCTTGGCATTCCTTTTCCTTTACTGGAAAGGGATAGCATGTGGAAATATGGTAAAAAAATAAAACCCTAGGCAGAAAAGAACAAGCCAAATCCTGAATTATTAAAAACACTTTGCTACTGAAATTTGAAAGTGTACCATAATTGGAAAAAGAAGAAAACAACCTTCAACTGATCCAATGAATGATTGGAAGGAGTGAAGAACTGCAGAGATACTATCCTTTTTCCTTCCCTTTTTAAAATATAATTTAAAAATTCATGCATATCTTTAGAATTTGTTACTAAAACAGAACATAAATATATCTGACACTGCAATCTTGCTGCTTTTAATCATACTAGAATAAACATAAGTGTTAGATTCTTGGGGAAATGGAGACTTCACAGAATCACAGGATGGGTGGGGTTGGAAGGGAACTCTGGAGGTCACCTTGTCCACCTGCCCTGCACAAACAGAGTCCCCTAGAACAGGTTGTCCAGGAACATGCCCAGTGTCTGCTTCAAGTGCCATGTGAATTTCTGCGATGGGCATCAATACTGGCATAGAAGTTTTCATCCTGTTTCTCACTTGAGCCTTCTGGTCCATTTGTGTATAAACTCTGCTGAGATAACCTGATGTTCTAGATCAGCAGAAGGAACAAGAATGACAACGCACGTTAATAATGTTTTAGGACATGAAAGAAAACACAAATCAGCTTTTAAAGTCATTACCTCTGAATTTTCAGCATGTAAAGCAGAGCATGCTAGCCTTCAGATAATCTGTTAATTTGTTCTTATAAAAGCACACAGAACATTTAATACTGCGTCAGCCAGTCCAACTTGCTCCATTTACAGCATCAAAGGGACGTGAACTTGAACCTCAGCTGAAACAGAGACTATTCTAGATAGTGCCCCAAGATTAAGCAATGTTTTGAAATCGAGTTCAACGTAAGTCTTCTGTTCTCTGTGGAGCAAGTTATCACTAGTTCTGCAAACAGAAAAAAATATCTTATGTTTCCCAGAGTAAAAAGGGTCTCACAGACTGAGAATCCAGCCAAAATCAGAACAACCTCACAGTATATCATATTTATTTCAGCTGTATATCTTGAGCTAATGAAGTAATCACTTTTGCATTGGGCAGAAGCACAATATTTATATAGTTTCAGGCAACCAAGTATTTATGATGTTACTGTAGATACATACATCTTTCAGAGGCAGAAAACATACAGCACACTGAATATTTTTCCCCACTTGAAACAAGATGAAAACTGAAGAGGCTGAAGAGCCATTGTATTTTAAATACCATGAAAAGGATTGGTGCTTTTCACATCTATATTTAGCAATGATAAACATTGCACACAGAGATTCATAAACCCAAAGAGGGTACTGAAACCCTCCTGTACTCTTGTAAGAAATACAGCAATACCTATTCTCTTAGCAAGGAGAAAATGCAGCAACTGTTTAACACGAAGCAGGAGACGTAATAGTTCCCCAGGAAACTATCTTGTGGTTAACACAGGTATTAAAAGACAGGTTTAATTCATAAATCCTATTAGAATCCCACTCATGTCTTCGTTTTTATTCTAAAGGTCATGATATGAGTCAACATTTCTTCACATTCTTACTCAATTTGAAGATAGTAATTGTCCAAAAATCATGAGCCAGAGGCTCTTCAAGGAAGAGAGATCCCTAAGCTGCCTGCCTCTGACACCTAGCCCGAGCCAGATCATCCAAAGTCTGGGACAATGTGTGCCAATTCATGTGATGGTGCATTATCAAGCATGCTGTAACTCCCACAGAGCTCAAAAAATGGGTGTCCAAACACCTTTGTTTTGCCTGGATGCAGATGAGGCACTTCCTTGCATGTCTAAATTAGTTAAAGGAGAACAAAGAATCACACAGGTGAATCAGCGCTGCTGGGTGTGGTCACTTGCTTTTCACCTGCAGGTATTCAAGTGAATACACAAAATTCTGCACACCCCTCCCAGCGTTGCTGTCAAAGTAAAGGAGTTGTCTGAGCAACAGCATGAAATAAAATCTTTTACTGAATTTAACCATGCACGATATTCAGTATTCTGGCTGCCTTTGCCCGTGCACAGAGGTATGACCAGTGTGCCTGGTGACTCACACTGGAGACCAGAATAGCACCAATGAATTACTGGAGTGTTTATGGCAGAACTTGCCAGAAAGGTGCCTCATTCCCAATTTTAGATAAGACTCCAGCTGCAGTTTGTAATATGATATCAAATTGCTCTGAAACCTGAAAAACTGTGACTTTATTAAGCTTGTCTCAGCTAAAAGTTGCTATTTCCCTATCTTACACTAGCTGAACATCCACACAGGTCTTATATTATTGCAAGACTGTCAGAAATCTCTCAGCAGGAGCAGCAAATGCCAGTGAACTGTAGAAGTGAACCATCCATTTCTAATAGCATACTGAAGGAGTGTGATAACTTGTTGAGTAGCTTATCAGGAAACTTTCTTACATGATAAATCTCTTTAGTCATTCAAAAATATGGAGAGACTGAAATGGTCTGGAGAAAACAACTTATGTAATGCAGATCTTCCCAGAACCATCAGATGTTTCAGCAGGGTTTTTTCCTCTTTATTACCAGAGCATTGCTACACTCTCCGGAGAAGACTCTGCACACCACAGCTATGAGCAGTGTCATTGTGAAACAAGGGTACCAGTTTAAATGTTTTCCATTGTTCCACGTACTGAAACAGCAAGTTTCCTGCAGAGAATATTCTGGTGAGATGCACTTTGATTAGACTTTAATTTGAAAAATGTTTTAAATTAAGCTAAGTATGGTGGTAATAATCCTCTAAAAAGGCAACGGACTGAAGGTTATTAAATCCGTGAGTATAAGGCTAGGTTTATCTTTAGGCTACTCCTTAGGGAAATGGCACCTGGATTCCTCTCAGAAGGACAAATACATTCACAGATGAAAAAGAACTATTGAATTCTTCCAGAAATTTCCAGAAAAGTGTAAAATATCTGACATCCTAGTGGTTTTAAAATACACAATGTACCCTTGTCTTTTTTCCTTCTCATGGGTTATTATGAAAAATAAGTCACTTTGAATCAAAATTCGTATGACAGAAAATGATGGGGACTGCAAAAGGCTACTCTGGGACTCAGTGTTTATAGGCATTTTTATTGAGGGATCCCAAACTGCTCTCTACAGCTACCTGGGAGGAGGTTGTAGTAAGGTGGGAGTCAGTCTCTTCTCCACGTAGCGAAAAAATGGCCTCAAGTTGTGCCAGTTGAGGTTTAGAGTAGGAAAAACTTTTTCACAGAAAGGGTGGTTAAGCAGTGAAACAGGATGTCCAGAGAAGTGCAAGAGTCACCATCCCTGGAAATGGAATGTGTGGATGTGGTGCTGCAGGACGTGGTGAACATGGTGATGGATAACTGATGAACTTAAAAGTGTTTTCCTACCTTCACAACTCCATGATTCTGTGATTCTAATGTCTGCATGCTTCCTTGATCCAAACTGCTCTACACAAATATATCTACTGACAAAAAGACTGCTCAGGCAGAACTGCACAGGTTTGTCCATGTCGGCCAGGTGCAGCTGAATTCTTCTTTTTCCTTCACCTTTTCTGGCAAGGCCACTGTGGAGCTGCTGTTCCTTGTGACCATTGCATGGCTCTTTTGAGGTGGAAGCAAAGCCTACTCATTCCTGAGTCTGCTGTGGAACCTGTGGTTTCATAACTTAGCAACTTCAAACACAAACAGGTATGGTCCTGCTCCTCTACCTCCAGCCAAGCAAACAGGAAGTGCTTGAATGTGCTGGGACTGAGCTGAGACAATCAGGTGTCATGGAAAAAAACAGTGTCCTCTTTGCAGCCTTTCATTTCATTCTTTGATTTCCCAATCCCATCCACATTTCTATGTTGTCCCAGATCTGATCAATCCATTAAACAAATTATTTTATTTCTTGTGGACAAACAACTCAGAGAATATGTTTCTTAGTGCTGTGAAGGATAAGAGCATGGAGCAACAGAGTCACCATTCCTGACATGTCTACAGTCCTTAGCTACCTCTTGTCTTCCTGTGTTTCTGTCTGAATATTTGCATTCTTACTCAGTCTAACAAAGTTAGAAATCAGCTCTGCATGTGCTTTCCAGCACTTCACCATTCTTGAATGCTCAATCTATTTTCTCTCACTTTTCCTGATTTAATTTCCAGTCACCCCACGAGTGTTGCTGGACCAGTGAAGACTAGAGCCCTCTGTGCAGGTACCACACCCTCAGCTTTTGAACTCCCCCTCTGCCTTGGAGTTCTTACTATCTACATACATGAGGCTGATAAAGGCAAAGAAGTGGCCAAATGGCGAGCTCTGCAGTATTGTAGGGTCATGTGTGAATTCAAGTCCTCAGTAGATCCTACTTCTTCTTCTAAAATCCATTTTATTTTATTTTATTTTATTTTATTTTATTTTATTTTATTTTATTTTATTTTATTTTATTTTATTTTATTCATCTGGAAAGAC